>JAKGUB010000557.1:31290000-31542500 GCA_026261675.1 Hippocampus mohnikei
TACTTATTTTGTTTTTCACGGTGGGCTGTATATGTCCCATGGGATGTGGACTCCCAATTTTAGTTTGCCTACATTGTCACTGATGTCCACGTGTGTTGCTCAGAGGAATTTAAGCAAAACTTGAAGCGGGAAAAAAGAGAGGGCCTTGATCACTGAAATGAAACTGAATCCTAAATTTGTACCAAATTGTTTTCAAGACCTTGACACACCCTTACACAAAAGCTCATCTATAAACTTGTAAATGATTTGTGTATATCCCTCAGGCAGGTAGTGCTACTGCAAACGTGCAGTAACCACTGCGGAGGCAGAAAAATGGAAAAAAAAATGCAGTATGCATCATGCAATGTAAACATTTAGAATAGATTTATTAAGCCAGTCAAATACAAAAGGTCTCACATGTGCTTTTACCTACAGCAAACATAAAAGGGGCTGCAAACCAAGAAATACAACTGCCAGGAATCAAAGAATACCGTTTCAAAAGTGCACGTCTCCTTTCACTTCCCACCAATCCGATTCGGTACATGGTAACCTCATAACTCTGTTAAAATGAAACTATTTCAGCTTGTGCAGTTTTTGAAGGCCTTCATCCAATTAGCTCATAATGTTCGATACGCAAGAAATCCTAGTGAATATTCGGTTCAGACATTGGTGTGAATTTGAGACAGTTAAAAAAAAAAAAAAGACAATTTAAGTGGCCTCCTGCACATTACACCAGGGCTCCTGACTAAGTGTTACATACAGCAAGGCACGGGTTTCAAAGATGAACCCAGACTTCCTCTGCTCTGGCAACTGTATCCGTACTAATGAATTAGTAAGTTAACAGCTATTAGAAGACAACTGCTGGGTACTGCACAGGGATTAAAAAAATGTGCACGAGATAACAAGATAGTGACATAGGTGGTCAAATAAAGTCACAGAATTGTTGTTTAATGAGATTAGGTCCATCATCATGGTCAAAAAAAAGGCTTGGGTATGTGTTGTGTCTGACACAAATGTCAAGAGCTACAATATATCGGGAATACACTCACAACATTAAGCAGCATTACTGAAAGACAATGATTCACACTGAGTCAATGCAACTATCAAAACAGCAGGTTATAAATAAATAATCGATCACAAATATGTTTTTGGTATGATACGTCAAAATCCCCTCAACACCCCAGGCCCCCCCAAACATTTGTATGCAACAACCACATTTTGACCAGTTACACATACGGGACGTTTCTATCACATCAATGTACTGCGGAAGTCTTCTCAGGTCAATTAACATTTACTTTGTAAATTCAGTGATTGAATTCACCTACGGTGTCATCCATTGTTGGAATGAGAATAGTTTTGCTCGTACAGGGAACGGCTTGCTGTAACCATACAACCAACAATTACAACATAAAAAGTTCGATTTTCTGGGGAAAAAAGGAGTGTGAAGTAACCTACCTATTTAACAAAAGATCTCAATTCATGATTAAAAAAAAAAAATCGAAATTGTTCGTGTTTATATTCAGAAAAGCGAAGTGCTCCACAAATAGCCTTATAAAACGCAAGTATAAACAACATTACAATCGGATATCTACAGTTCAGTAGGAAAATTATAGATCAAATCACACCTTTTCAAAGCAAAACTAACTGATTTCATGCTACGACCCAAGTTCCATTATCCGGTGACACTTTAGTGCTTTCCGGGATCTATATTCTGACGTTCCCTTTTTCCAAATCCTCCCCCTCCTGCTCCTCCTGCTGCCGCCGCCGCCGCCGTGGACTGGTCTGCAAGGTAGACATAAGAAATCAAACTTTTACTTTCACATGTTTTATCCATTTTCTGACAAGTTACAGACCAAACCCACAACTGAATCTTAATTCATTTACGTTTGTGAATTTGATGCGCTTTGAATTGATTTAGTTGCAGCCCTGCTCCACTGTTTTACCTGCATTATCTGGCGCTGGTCGTGAACTTTCCCCCACCGCTCTGGGTCCTCTGGGCTGTAGAAATGACGAGGACTGCCACGGAAAACCCTGGAAGACACAATGACATCATCATCATTCAAGCGACTCAATATATACGAAATGATTTACCGCAAACAGCAAGCCCAAAGCCTCTGTTGTCCTAATGTAATAACAGAAGTCTGCAGAGCCTCGTCACTCAGTACTAATTAAGCAGAAGACCTACTTCGCGTGTTTCTCCCGACATAACACCTGACATAGAGGCAGAGGAGAGAGCCTGATTCTGTCAGTGAGACAGATGTAGGGACCTTTGAGGACCCTTACCGGGGTAACAGGCTGGAAGTCTCGTATGGGGGGCGGAGCTGTGGCGGTTGCTGCCGTGGCACCTGCTGCATTGGGCATCCGGGGATGGAATTGTACGGGCCAGCCCTCAAGGCCCTGCGGTCCCACCTGCACAAAGGGACCACAGTAGGGGGGGCTCAGCGGGCCGTTCACTGAGCCCGACGTGGGGTCTGAGGTACGTCTTTCCTGCTGCTGCCCCTACGAGGGATCACAAGTACACATGTGATCCCCGATCAGTGCATGGATGGTAAACTGAGCGAGCACAGACGTGGCCCGGTTACGGCGTGGCTAACCGCTGAGCCACCGGATGCACTGACAAACATGAGAAGTGGAGTCAGGCTCTCGTGTCGACCCCATACACTTAAGATGAGTGACTTCCGACTGGTCACAACTGGGTGCTAGTTTGTAAGCATAAAATCATGCAGTGAGCATTTGGGGCTTTGGAATTCTCCTGACATACCGGATCAGCTCGCCCATACAAACTCTTTCACACATACGACACGTTCTCACTCGGGCTTTCATTCACACACTACCTGCTTGTGATGCTGCATCTGCAGTCTTTCGAGCTTACATCGCTCTGTGTGTTCTCGCTGACACTCGTTCTGCGCCTGATGCAGCTGGAGGACAACAAAGGAAGCACGAACTCAGATGGTCAACTCTCATCCTCAATGTCCTCATCAGGTCGCTTACCTGATTGGTCAAATTCGTAATCTGAATCTGGAGTCGCTCCACCTGCCGCCTCAGGTCTTCTTTTTCCTCATTCATTCGCTCCCTGTCGCTGCGTTCTTTTCTGAAGTCTTCTTCAAAGATTTTCACCTGATTTACACCGAAATTACAATGAACAGATGAGGAGAAGAACGCACGACTGCAGCAAAATGTCATTATGAAATGCATATTTTGTCTGACCTGTTCTTTTAGAACAGCAATTTGGGTGAGTAGTTCCTGCTTCTTCAGGTGATTGGCAGCGTCCTGGCCAGGTTGTTGTTGGGAGGATGATGGGGCATGTAAATTTAAGGCGTCTTCTAAAGCCTGGAAAAAGAGGAACGTTTTTTGTTGTTGTTGTAAAATGTAAAATAGGGTTGAACAATTTACCGAATTCAAATTCACATGGGAATGTTGTAGAATACAAATTTTCAAAACGCAAAGGCTGCAATTTGGAAGACAAAAAAAAGTGCTTCATTTTGGTCTGCTCATAGGCCTTATTTGTTATATACAGAACATGCATACGTTCACCCACAAAATAATGGCCTCAGTCATATTTTGACCAAGAAATCTATTTTTGCCGTAAAAATCTTAGGATGCTGGCTACCTACGCTAAAATCGGCTACATTTAACCTTTGTTAAACAGATCAAATCTACTCTCGAAATGAAACTATTAAAAAATATATCCTAATCAGTATGTGGTTCCGTTTTTCAGGTTTTCTGAAGAAAAAAAAATGACTTGAACCATTATTTTATTATACCGTATATTTATTATTATAGTCCCTAAATAAGGCCAGTGCTTCAGAAGTTTAGTCCACATGTTTACATAATCATTGTTGCATGAAACAAAGTTGACGTGATAAAGCCACACATTTGTTCCTGACTTTCCATGTTCATGCTAGATTTGTTGGGTAGAATTTGTTACGTTTTCTTAATTAAAAGACTGCAAGTCTAACTGTTTCGTAAATTGACTCTAGTTGAAGTAGACAAACCGTCTCGCATATGAATTCATGGTTCATTTGCCTTTATTTTAGCATAAGCTTTAAAACCAAAACATTTACGTCGAATAAATCTGATATTATTGTAATACAGTTTCATTCATTGCTTGTATTTATTAAAAAAAAATAAACGGGAAGAGGACCTTGAAAAAATAAGTGCCTATTTAAAAGCAATTGCCATATTGAGGGATTAATTGGATTATTATTCAAAATCGTTGAGCCCTGTCAAGCTCCCAGGCCACCTATTTAATCTCCCTTTCACTGACCCTGTTGAGACGTTGGATTTCCTTCTCCTGGTATTCCCGCTGTTTGCTGAGAGGCAACAACTGGTCCTGCAGATAGCGAACTTTCTGCTTCAACTCAGTCGTCTCCGTGTTTAGACACTCCTTCTCACCCTGAAACAACAGCGCCAGCGTTTTCAAAACGGGTGTCCTTTTACTTGAATTTCCATTTTGAAATCAATTCTGCTCACCTGCACATTTTCAATCTTGGACTTTGCCAGCAGCAGTTTCTTGTCGTAGTCGCGCTGCCTCTGCTCTCGCTCCGCCTCCAGTTCAAGCACAGTCTTCTGAGAATCGGCTAGCCTCTGCCTGAGGTCGGTGATCTGCATTGTAAAGTTAAAAGCATTCCCTGTGAGAGGATCAAGGACCGTCATAATATCCATTCCATACTAGATTCTTGATGCTTAGCTGCACCTTTGAGGGAGTGTGTATTATTCTACATAAAGCTAGGTAGTCATGCAAATCTGTTATCTATGAAACCACAGTAACGAAGACATCTGCAATGTCACATGTATTTGTGTGCGAAATAACAGCATGCCTATTGACGCAAATGGATATGGAACAACATCGTGTGCCCATGTACGAAGAAGCGGCATGTTTGTTTGTGATTGAGGGTGTGATTACAGAATGTGCGTCTGTCGGTCTGTGTGCGTGTCTGCTCCCCCCGATTGCGCCATAACAGCAGGTCAGCAGATACAACAGTGGTTAAGGGGAATTCTCACTGACAGCGCGTGTGGTATGCTCAGATAGGTTAGCTATTGCAAGAGTGTGTCTTTTCCACTCTACAGTGCACAGCAAACAGCTGCGACAATGTAATCTGTCATTTAAAAGCTAGGTGCCCTCAATTTATTTGAACTCTTCATATTGCAATCTAATAACAACTTTTATTAACAATTAATACATTGAGACCATTCCAAGGATAAAAAAATGATTGTGGGCAAGCTGATGTTGCTAATCTATTTTACAGCTGGCACTTGTAGTACCCGGTATTTATTTTCTCTCTCTGCGGGCATTAAAAAAAACAAAACATAATGTTTATTTAATTTTATTTTTAATATGATTCTATTTACGGTATATTTTATCATATATATTTATTTATATACTTCTTCCTACTTCTCCCTTTCATAATTTTGCTGCTGTAAATTGGGAATTTCTCCATTGTGAGACAAATACATTTTTCTTATCTTATCGGATAACGGTAAATGAATGGATATTTTTTTAAATAATATTTTGGCTGTTGTAGTTTACACCAGCTGTGTAAGGCTACAAAACCAAATGTCCTTAAAAAACAAACAAACAAACAAACAAGAGGGCATAAATGTGAATTTTACTTAGTTACTACTTTGACTGTGGTAAAATGAAAATAGACATGCTGTAACAGGCTACAACCAGAGGGCACAGTAATGTTTCCTTTCACCCTCATAGCAGTCTTAGTCATTACTGCACCTTCTGTTCAAACTGTGACTTCATTGAATTCCACTGAATGTCCCACTGCTTATTCACCTCCAGTACCTGTGCAGAAACATGACGCAAAACAAACGAGCATATAGGAAACTCATTGAATATACTATCAAATAGTAGGACTGGTCTCAACAAGAGGAAAAGACTTGCATCTTTTCTTTGCTTCTCGAGGAGCTTGATCTTCTTTTCATAAACCTCAACATCACAAGGTTTGTTTGGACTTTTTTCAGCAGCTTTTCCACTCTGGGGGCACACAGAACATTGCTGCATTACATACAGTACACCCCACAGTGGGATGCTTCATAGAGCAACTGAGTCAGTGAGCTTAGAGATTTGTTTTCTTTTTTTTTGTCATGCACATATTAGTTTGAGGTTTCTCTGCATGCCATAGATGTATATTATTCATTAATGTTGTCAGTATGCAAGCAACAAAAGAGTACTGATGACCTAAGTTTGTAAAATATTGTCAATATACGTGTGACAATTTTAATGGGGGAAAAATGACAGCTTGATCATTTCATTTTAGCTACCTTCTGAGGGGTCGAGGCTTCTATCTTCGGTCTCACCGTGGCACATTCTTCTTTTACCGTCTCATCTTTGGTGTCGGGAGCTTCAGTGTCAGATGCTGCCGCAGATGACGATGATGAAGATGACGCTGCAGCTGCTGCTGCTGACGTTGACGCCACTGCTGCGCCACCTGTCACAAGTTCCTTCAGTTTCTGATTTTCCTGCCTGAAAGCACCAGTACAATGAACATTTTATTGAACAGGACCTGCGAACAAGGCCCCAGTCCAAGTTCAAGATATAATTAGTTAATACCTTACCATTTCCAAAAGGCGTAACAACATTCAATCAACAATATTCCCCGGCAAAAGTGAAAGCATGTGCCAGTTGGCAAGCAGCACAAAGATATGTGGTACTGATCACACAACTGACTTACGATTATTTTCTTGTCAAAGGATAACGTGTTTGTTTGATTATAATTGAAAGTTTCGTACGTGTTCCTAGAGTTTAGTAAAGCTCAAGAAAGCAGAACTGTCAAGAAGGGCCTAAATGTTGTTGGGCAGTTCAACACCACTGTTAATTACTATCACAAGATTGTTAAATAAACACCCTTCTAAGTGTGTCTCTCCAAAATAAATATGATTACTTTTTCAAAATGCAGAAGTCTCCATATAGATCTTGCATTACATATTACATTGTGCAGGTTGTGCTAATGTAACTGTTCAGTGTATATACTCACTTTTTATTAATTGACTGATAAAAAGTTGAAGATCAATTTAACAGAATACATCTTATTTATGAAGACACATATTATTGTGCATGAATAATCTCAAAGTGCTACAAGATAAAAGTAAACAAAATTTATAGTATTAAAAAAATACTACGACTAATCTACTAATCATTGATTTCTAAAATGAAGATGAGATCATTTTTGGAAAGAAAATTACCAAGCGTCAATGGGGGGGGTTAAATAAATAAAAATATTACCTCAGCTGTTCCAGGTCTCGATTCCTGATATGATGATCCTCTTCCATTTTCTTCCGCAGCTCATTGTTCTCCTCTCTGAGCTGTTCACATAGAGTCTGCACAAAAAAATTGGTTGAATGTCATCTAGCTGCCAACAGTACAGTATAAGAGATTGCTCTTTCAGTGAACGAGTGAGAGAACAGAATGAAGAAATGCCACCCAGTCTTATGAAGTACATACGAGTGCATACACAAGCCTTCCTATGTGACGTGGAAATTTTTTTTCCCCTCTCTAATTTGCATACACAACTAGCAAAATCCATTGTGCAATAACAAAACAAAAAAATTCCTGTTGTATGAGCCTACTCTGTTTAGAACTGTAGTATGAACTACTGGAAAAAAAAAGATCACAGTATGAATCTTGACACAAGAAATATAAATATGGAATCAGCCAATTGAAAAGTTAAGATCATCTGTCTGAAAAAGTATTCACCATTCACCAGTATTCCTGAGTAGGGCTGAACAGTTACGGGTTTCAAATTCAAATTAACATTGCAATGTAGTAGAATATAATTTTCAAATTGCATATGTTGAGATTTGGGAAATGTGTTTCATTTTGGTCGGTCGGTAGGCTTTATTTTTTTTCTGTATACACGGCATGTATATTTCATTTATTTATTTTGTGTCTAGTTCAGTGCTTATGAAATGCAGTCTACGTGTTTACCCATCTCTGTTTCATGAAACATTAAAAGGTTGAGGTGATAAAGCCACAGATTGGATTGCATATTTTTGTAATTGTGATTTATGACTTACTGACTTATGATTATTTTTGGTAGAATTTTGTGTAGTTGCCGTATTCAGTGCTTAAAACACAGAAAATGTTTAAGGAACAACTCTAACTGAAGTAGAAAAATAAAGTGTCTTTCATATTAATTCATGGTTGTTTTGTTTTTATTTGAGCTTACCCTATGATTAACCTATAATACCAATTTTATTGGATTTCAGAGTATTTTTCAAAACCGTTCAGTCCTAGTCTTTAGCCAAAATGCCAAAGAAAGAATAATCTACGGAGGATGGCAAGGCTGGTTAAAACGTCAAAGTCAGTCATCATAGCCCCACCCCAAAAAATACCATGCAAAAATGCCCCCTAGGGCTTTGCACGTAGGGAGCAATTTCTTTGAATCTTGACTATTTAACTCCACACCCTTTACAAACAGACGGCAGGCATCCTGTCTTCTGTTGTGGCTCTACTGTTATTCCTACCTTAGAAAGCTGAAAACTGTCAGATCAACTCTTCCCATGTCGGTGCCATTTAGAACAGTATATCCAAACCAATCAAATGTTTGCAGTGAGAATTGTAAAAACGCATGCGACCCAAATGAGCCACAAATTTGTTCTTGAAGCTTAATTGTGGTGCTCAATTTTAATGCAAATTCTCATCTCTCACACAAAGAAACGTCTGTATTTATGCTACTTCTCCCAATTCAAACTGGTCACATACCTGTAGGAGGGATGTCCTCAGTTCATTCTTTTGGACCTTTGAGGAAAGATGGTGAAACTCCACAGCCATTCGACCCAGGTGAGCTAACAGCTGGTTTGGATTAGACTCTTCTGCGAATATGCTGAAGGAGCTCTCCAATTTCTTCAGCTGGCTGGCCAGCTCGACGTTCTCCTGAGGCAAGAGAGGGATGACTCCTATTGCAGACCGGGCCTGAAATTAAGTACACCCACCCTGTTAAAAGTCAGTCGATTAAACTTCTCTTTCAAGCTGACTCAGTACTGTATATAAAATATGCATTTTAAAAAAAGAAGGAAAAAAAGGAATCAGGCTGTAGGAATCATCGTGCTACAACTTCTGTCAAACTAGTTGAGCTAGCTGGGGGAGAAAAAACAAACAAACAAACAAAAACAATAATGGAAGCTGACCAGAGATAGTGACTATAACAATCCAACCGCAAATACACAGGTCACATGTGGTAGTCTGAGTTATTTTAGAATGTGACCACACTGACATTCAATAGAATTCTGGTTGAGTATCTAATGACCACATTCCTTAGGATGCAACATGTGACTGAATCATGTGTGATTCCAGGCAGTAAAAATCCTGGACTTTCCCCGGTTGACTCAGGCTAAAACCGCCAGTATTGAATGAGTTACCGGGTTACTTCACCAGGACAGGTTTCTATTGTTGGGAAAATGGCTATTTCGAAAAGGGTGTACGTATAGCCTGAAGTAGATGACACCTTTATCAGAGGCATAAAAATGTGACAAGTTTTAAATTCTACTTCTAAAATGGAAGCTCAAGTTATAAGTGTCAAAGTAAGATTGGTACATACAGTCAAGGCATCTGACGTCCTCCTTTCCATATTGACCGCTTCGAACTCTGTTAAGGTGTCCTGTAAAAAGCAGTCGCGTTAGGTAACACCAGCCAACTCATCCATCAATAAAAGTTCCACCAGTCGCAATGTAACGTTGCAATCTTCACAAAGTTCACACTCACGTTAAGTCTGTTGGCCTGCATGGCCCTTGCTAAACAGCTTGCATCTGCTTCTTTCGGCTCAGCAGTGGGATGCAAACAAGGTTTACCTTAGCGTAGGGTGTGGGGGGGAACCATCAACACCATCGTTGTGTAAATATAGCCATTGTCACCCACAAATATGAAAATAAATGACACCTACTTTGCGTTTCTGTCTGAGCGTGTACACCAGCGCACAGACTGGCAGCAAAGCTGGAGGACCTGAGGACCTCGTTGTCTCTCACAAGTTCCTCCACACGCTTACGAAGCCTCGACGCTTCTAATTGAGACTCTTCAAGTAAGTCGCCTGCAGATAGATGGCTGCTTAGTTGAACAAAGTACAGTTTCAGCAAGCTTGGAAGTATGTCAATGCCAGCAACAAGAATACGATACAGTACTTTGAAGAACAAGTAACACTCCTAAAATGAGTCACAGGCAGTGATAGTCAAAAACTACCCGTGTTCAGGTTTTACTACATTTTTTGTTTTTATGTGCTGCATGTCAGTCACTCCTGTATTCGCATCATTTGAACATGAGAGAATCTTTTCTGACACTAATGTCAGAGTGCGCCGGATGTCCGATTTCATGCATTTTGACAATTGATTCCCAACCAGAGTTACAATTTCTTTGGTTTAAATTTTATTTTAACTTCTTAACTTAATCATTTTAACTTTTTAATTTTATTTTAACTTTTGTTCTTAAAATTATGCTAGTTTTAATTTGTTTTTAGAGACGTTTGCTCGTTTTTATTTATTTATTTTTAATAATTGTTTTAATGTAGTCTTACTAGTTTTAGTATTCACTTTTTTATACGGAGTCTTCGTTGAGTGCAAGATAAAATAAAAAAAAGGGCCACAAAGTTTTGTGTAACATAGGAAAGTAAATTACAATTCCCATACGACTGTTTGACTTTCCTTCTTTTGATTTATCTAGCGCTTTCACAACAGCTGCAGCTGCAACAAAGCGCTTCACAAAACAGTTAACAAAAAATAAAATAAACACAACATATAACATGGACAGTCGTGCATTCCTAACCATTTTTCCCTCACAGGCTTTGTTGTTGAAAGCAGTTTGACATGAAAGAGGAGAGACTCAAAGTGTCCTTTCACCAGTGGATCATAGACGTCATGCTCAAAATGTGCACGCGTCGGCTACAAGCTAAGTTTCAAAGTGATACTGTACTGAAATGAACACATTTAAAAGAAACCCTGAAAACTCATCAATGGTATTAACCGACAAAGACAAAAATGAAAAAAACCCGACCTTTTTACTATGTTTATAGTTTTATTTAGTTTCATAAATGTTAAATGTAATTCTAATCAGTCATTTTATTTTCATTGGCACAATGTTTTATCAATTTTTAGTTATTTTGGTTACGAAAATAACCTGGTTCCCTATAGAGCATTTTATCAATAAAATGCTGTTTGTTTAATGACAATATAAATTTTAATGATTGATTTGATTGCTCTGACAGGTGTCTCAATGAACTTCAATCTTTATGCCACTATACATTAATCCAACAACAACAAAAAAGCATACTAGATTCACTACTCTGCAGTAAACTTCAAAGAGTAAACAAACAATTCAGGCCTACCTACAGTTTGTTGCCAAAACATCTTAAGTGATGCAAAACTGATAATTAGTCAGCAAAGTCTGATTTTAATCTAGAAAAGAAATAACTTCAATTTGTTGTTAAAAAATGCACTAATTACATGCCTTTTAGCACTGACTGATGCCTGTCTTGACGTTTGTAAGGCACAACAGTATATCTTAAATTTATTTGAATGCCCCTTCCTAGTACAGCAGGCATCAATGAACAGCAGACATCCATGGCGGACCCTCATAGAAGCTTACCAAGGCTCTTAAGACCCTTCATCCTCTCTCTCAGCATGCTGTTCTCCTCCAGGAGCTGTCGATAGCTGCTTCCTCCTGCAGCCTCATCCCTGGACTTGACATCACTCCCACCCGGATCGTAGATGCGGTACGGGCCTTTTCCTTCCATCATTTGTTCACTTGCTAAACATGATCCTCAAAACTGAAGAGAGATACATAAAGAAGTATTTTAAATAATAACTCATTGTCTTGTGTCTCATTCCAGTGTCGGTCCAAAACAGAGCGGAATAAAAAGACTAAACAAAACAAAGTTTCTCTATCCCTTTGGCATAAAATACACGAACGGATTAATTCACTTCTTTGTGTGTGACGGTCATGTTTGATCACAATAAAAAACAATGCACACACATTTTGTTCATTGCAACAAGAGTGACTTTGAAAGTATTAGTAGCAGGATTGTTATCTCCCTCACTGTTAACAAGAAATATACTTGTAAGATTGGTTGCACTATTTACAGTATGCAATGGGAAGCACTGTACGAGCATTGTTTCTTATTACAAAGGATCACCCCAGCATTCACGGCAAATGATGTCGATCACAAAAAGACCTACTTGTATATCATACGAATAGCTCCAAAAGAGCCTAATCCAAAGAGTCCCTACGCAAAATAACTAAGTGAGAGAGGCGTTACTTGTTCAAGAAGGCTATTATTAGTTTTTGCTGTTGTCATGCAAATGACTAGCAACATTAAGCTATCAGCTAGCTAACGCTTGATAACAATGGGAGACAAGAAGCAGATAGCTCTCCTTTTGTTTTTAAACCCCTCAACACACACTCTTTTGCCCAAGCAGTCCGTTCGTTAGAAAGCGTAGGGATACCTGACAAAGCAACAAACAAAGCGGTGTCCTTTGACACAATATACCTTTCCGCTAGCGGCGGCCTCTCGTCTCTGTGCCTAGACATCTACTGCGGAAGTGGTCTGTTGCTCGCTGCCGTAACACGGGAAATTCCACCTTGCAACGTTTGATGTAAACAGCGGTGACTGACAGTCAAAGCGGCCAATCAGTGCAAAGAAAGGAGGAGCCAACTAGACGGATTGTAAATACTGTACTGCTTCAAGTAAAATATTCTACTCAAATGTGATCTGATTCTGATTCTGATGTTTATTGAAGTGGTGTTATGCTGTTGTTTTGAACTGTAATACATTATCTTCAGAGCAGAAATGGGCAACTACAAATACATGCATACATACATACATATATAAATGTGGATCGGAATGACCAGGAAAAAATGGGAAAATGTGAATATGTGAATCAGTGGGTGCCGAACTTTGAAAATGCAGGCTGGAATGTAGTTTTAACAAAAGTGGGCATTTTCAAAATGTTGCTGGTAGAAGCATTGTCATCTGTCAGCGGCCTAGACACCCGGCTGTCATTTTTTTTTTCTTGTAGCAAGGGACTCAGTTTCTTCCCTTGCCTAAAATAGATTTGGAGGATGAAGGGCTCTGTGGTGGGGACTTCTTTGGTTGTATCAAGCATTTGCACTGAACTAGAAGTGCAATCACGATCATGGCCAGGTCAGCAGTACAGCATTTGTCATCCTGATATAAAGATATAAAGTATATGGAGGCATATGAAATAGTGATTTCATACTTCCTGTTGCGTGAGATGCCATAAAATTGTTAAAATTGTGAGTATATCTATTTCATCTACTTCCTGACTACTGTCAGGGTACTCATAAGCAGAGGTTCTCAACCTTTTGATATCTTCCGTGACATCTTATGGGGAAAAAAAATCAAACATCTTTGGCTTCGTCGCCAGTCAATCACCCAAATTCCCATTCCAATCGAAGTTCAAATGACACCTGAACACATAAGTGAACACGCACAGCATAGATAAAAGATAGGTCCCACACGATAATAACATTGAAGTTATCATAACACAACCCATTTTTCATTTTGTTGCAAGTTGAGTCTGGGCCTGCTTATCCTCGAAAGAAAAATTGGCATACATGTTCAGGAGGCAAGATAGATTGGAATAATGCAAACTCAGGCAACATCCATCCATCCATTTCTGATCCTCTTATCCTCACAAGGGTCGTGGGATGTGCTGGAGCCTATCCCAGCTGTCTTCGAGCAGTAGTACACCCTGAATTGGTTGCCAGCCAATCGCAGGGCACACAAAGCAGGGCACACAGAGACATAGACTCATACCGAGGCACAATTTAAAGTGTTCCATAAACCTGCCACGCATATTTTTGGAATGTGGGAGGAAATCGGAGTACCCAGAGGAAACGCACGCAGACACGGGGAGCAAACTCCACACAGGATGTTCGCAAGGAGGTTCAATCAGGCCCGCAAGATAATTTAAAAGTGAAAAAAAAAATGCATAAAAGACACAGATTTAATATTTTTAATAAGGTGCAATTCATTGAGTATCTGCTAGGGGACACTGTTTTGATCAGAGAAGAAGACAACAGCAGCCTCAGTCCGTCACTGAGACAGACCCATGACAGCAGACGCTATCAATAGCACTCTCACATTTACACATTTAATTTAATAGCACTCTCCTTAGTTTTTAAGGTGTAGGCAGGGATTACATTTAGATTTATATGCACGTGTAAATGGTTTAAAACTGTGTTTCTTTATAAATCTCGTTTAATCTTAAAGTGCATTCCTATATTTTTCAATACCAATTACTTGTTAAAGTTTGTACAATCAGTGGGATCAGTTGTAATACATATATGTGAATGATAAAAGTAAATTGCACATTTGTCGAAGGAAATTTAAGGTGCTTCATGAAATGTTTTGGAAAAGATATGTTCGTTAAATTTCAACATGTTCCTAATGTTCTTGTGCTTCTTTATACCAAAACAAAGGAAAGACATATTGTTTTGGTTATTTATAGCAAAGTATGGTATCATTATAATGGTCCGGCCTACTTGACATCTACCGAGGCCGTATGTGGCCCACCATGTGAAATGAGTTTGACACCCCTGTCTTAAACTGTGTCAAGTCCCTATCCTGTGAAAACCTACATACTAAAAGATGCTGGGTTGTTTTCCAAACTTACTTATTTTGAACAGATTGGCTTAATTTTACCCAAGGTTGGAATACTTATTTTGAGAAAAGTCATTCTTAACCAACATTTTCCCATTTATCATTTTTATCATCATTATTTTGATCATGATCATGAGGAAAGTTAGTCTGTGATTTTTTATTTACAGTACAGTACAACACATGAAGTCTCCACACTTGTCTGAAAGGTCCAAAGTCGTGGAGCCGAACACAATGTTTCCCCCTAAAATGTTGTGAAACAGAGTCAACAAAATGGAAGTGATTGAAGAGATGTGTTAAACTAGTGAATAGTGGGTAAGCCAGGCATTAAGTTATTGACATTTCAAAAGAGAGAGGGCCATAAACGCAAGTAGGCCAGTCTTTTTTGCATTTCCTAACAGCAGAAAGCAACAGCTGACAGTCATCAAACAAAAGCTGCTCGTCTTTTTGTAATCTTGAGCAAAATGTCTAATTTCATGTCTTCCACGTAGTCTTGAACACACAAATATGTATGGGCCAACATTCTGCTGACATGTTTGAGGATTTGGAAGATGATTTTAAAATAATCTATTTAAAAAAAAAAAAGAATACAAATCAATTGTGAGCTTTCTAATGAAGCACAATAAAAGGTAGTATCATATGTCCTTAACATACTGTACTACCGTATGCATCTTGCGTGAAAGAATAGAGCTAATTCAACAGGATGCGAGTTCTCACCGTGTGTGTGAAGAACCACGAAGATAACACAAAACAATATAGATAACGGACATTTAGGAGAAAACATGCTAGAACGTTTCAAAACATTAAACCGGTATAAACAACTCACCCACTCATTTGGCTTGTGTCTGAGAGGCATGCACTTTTTAAGGAAACTGGTGAATAGGAGGGAAGCAATTTCACTGTGAGACGTGGGGAATTCCCATAACCAAGTGAAATGGCCTGACAAAGTAGGTTCAGTGTCAACAGAACCGATTGTGTCTCCAACTTTATGTTCCTCCTTTGGGGAGTGACCAAACACATACTGGAAATCAACAAATATTTGGTTTTAATTAGTATGTCGTACCCGAGGGTCTTAAGTGCATCAACAGAAACAGCCACGATTTGTGCCCAGCAAAAAGATATGCATGTTTGCCAAACATTTTAATAAAATCTCTTGTATTCATGTCAAGATTAACATAGAATGGGTGGGAAGTTATAAAAAGCAAACGAGGCAATTCCAGTCATTCTGGCCCATTTGGGGGAATGCATGTCCTAAAGCAGCAGTAAAAAAAGATTTTATAACGTCAGATCACCGAACGTCTTAACAGGCCGGGACGTGCAACTAGCTACAGCACTTTTTTTTTGCCTTGGATTTTGGCTTTCTGCAGGGGGATTTCCTCGCTACACCTCTTTTTTTCTTTTCTTCTTTTTAATGCAAAGAAAGACTGTGACAGCTTCACTCCCACATGCTGTATAGTGTATGTAGTGAACTACAAGGCAGAATGTGTTGCTCTCACATCAGGCTTGTTTTGGCCTTCAAGAGTGTCAGTCATACTTAATAACGATGTACTTACCGAACAAGCTTCCTTTTAATTATGTTTTTTATCTGTTCTTTTTTTCTTTTAACCTACTCGAAGTACTGCATACCCATAGTCATACTTTCACAAACATTTGCCTGCACATAGCAAAAGTGAAGTAGTATTGACTTAGAGGGAGTTTCCTCACGGTGAAGTAGTTCCCGTTCTGCTTATTACATTGACATTGTGCCAGTATCAGCACAATAAATTAATGAACTGTCCGCCAATATGCAAATTCGAGCACTTTGCTTTTGTTCACACAGGATGTGGTGAAAATGGAATACACGTACAGGGAGATTTTAAAACTTTCAACTACATTTGCGCATGAATAATGAAAGACACCAGATACACATGACTTTATTTAGTTCTGTATAATCACAATGATGCTTTCAATGGCTTCTTAATGTGTCGTGGGAAAAAAAAATTTGCCTTCAAATGGCTTGGCTCTGTGATTTAAAAACCCCAAAACAAAACAAAAAACAAAAAAACAATGTCCTGACAGAGGATTTTCATGTGACCAGAAAACTATCTTGAAAGATGTGGACATACAGTTAGTTTTGGCAGACAAGCAGCAACAGTTTTGTGTGCTGACAACAGATATAGTCCACCACATTTTCACTGTGATGGGATGTGGAGATCTTCAATCCTCCCCTCCACAGAGCACCAGCAGGGTTTTGCGGTAATCTCCTGAAGTGTCACCCTGAGTACACAATATACATACATATACTTATTTTTAATCATAAAACTGCATTCCTGTTGTGTATTTTAAAAATCATCTTTGCCATGGTGAAAGCATTTCATCTGAAGCACCAGGCAAAACTAAAAACAAGCCATTTTTAAAAAAAACAAAAGTTCATAACTGTTACAAAAAGTGCAGAAACCCTAAAGCCATAAATGGTCACAATAAATACTCAACATTTCTTTGATAGCATTTTGTATAGATCTCAGCAGACTTGAAAATGTTCCTCATCCCTGGTGAATAATATATATAGATATAGATATCAATATATTATTTATTATATATATATATTTTTAAATTAACACTTAAAAACTAATAGCTACACTAAGTCATTACGGTGTACACTGTGGATAGAAAAAGTCTCGAGAGCACTGCTCAAATGGCAAGTTTTTCATCCATTTACTGATCCGCTTTATCCTCACAAGGGTCACGGGGTGTGCTGGAGCCTATCCCAGCTGTCTTCAGGCAGAAGGCGGGGGGACACCCTCTACTGGTTGCTAACCAATCGCAGGGCACACATAGATGAACAATCATTCACGCGTACAATCAAAACCTGGGGACAATTTAGAGTGTCCAATCAACCTGCCATGCATGTTTTTGGAATGTGGGAGGAAACCGGAGTGCCCAAAGAAAACCCATGCAAACACAAGAACATGCAAACTCCACACAGGAAGGCCGGAGCAGGAGTCGAACTCTGCACCTCTGCATTGTGAAGCAGACGTGCTAACCACTTGCCGCCCCTTCCATTGACCATTAATAATACATAGAAGCTCATGCTATTTTAACAGAATAGACAGACTGACAGGAGTCTTGTTTTATACTTGCTGAAAAGTCAGCCATCAAACCACTCATTTTAATAGGCATGTGTTTGCAAGATGTCAGTGACACTTGAAGTGTAACGTATACGTAGCGGAATCTGGAAGTGGTTTCATAATTTGAAAATATTTTTGCAATGCCAATATGAAGCAATGTGCTTATTAATATGGATTAGTGTCACAGTTAGTTCATGTGGAAGCTATAATAGATAAGTTACTGGGTACTTCCTGTCTGTAGAGCCGTCAGCCAATCATGCAACAGATACAGAAAGGAAGTTGAGCATACAAGGGAAATTCCTGAACAGCTGTGCAGAAGCCACAGACCCACAGTCCACCGCAAGGAACCGACAGGTTACCGCGGCTTCGTCGCCTTAGCAGAAGACAACATAACAGCACGATGCGACAGAACAAATGCAAGAGAAAAAAACAAAAAGCAGGCAGGCGTGTTAGTGGACATCGACGCAGACTTACGATCATTGTCTCTACCTTGATGAATTCATGCAGGGAGGTGTCTTGCGTTTCTTTGAACTCTTTACGAATGTTAAAAAGGTCGATCTCACTACGGGACACCATGATGCGGATCAACGCTCTGTCGTCTGTGCCGAGACCCTGCAGAAAAACAGAACAGACATCAACTTTGATCATAATCACTTACGGTATGTACATACCCCGATTCCAATGAAGTTGGGATGTTGTATATAACGTAAATAAAAACAAAAACCAATCATTTACAAACCCCTTTCAAACCATTTTTAAATGAATACACGACAAATACGTATATAAAATAACCACAGGGATTTTTTTTTTAAATTTAATTTTTGAGGTGGGCGGGGAGGATATTCAGTCATTTTGAATTCGTCTGCAACACATTCCAAAAAACCTGGGACAGGGGCATATTTACTATTGCGTTACATCACCACACTCATGAAGCATTTGGGAAGTGAAGACACTCACTGCTGAATCTTTACACGTGGAATTCTTTCCCATTCTTGCTTGACAACAACTTCAATTGCTCGACAGTCCGAGCTCGGTTTTTGTTGTATTTTGTGCTTCATAATGCACCACACATTTTCAGCAAGAGACACGTCTGGACTGCTGGCAGGCCAGTCTCGTACTTGCACTCTTTTATGCTGAAGCCACTCTGATGGCATTGTTTTGCTAAAATAAGCAGGGCCGTCCATGAAAAAGACAATGTTTGGGTGGCAGCGTACTGTTCAGCATTAATAGTGCCGTCACAGATGTGCAAGTATACCCATGCCATGGGCACTAACACACCCCCATACAATCACAGACGCTGGGTTTTGAACTTTGTGCTGATAATAATCCAGATGATCCTTTTCCTGGACATGATGGCCATGATTTTCCAAAATAATTTGAAATATGGACCTGTCAGACCACAGCACACTTTTGCCCACTGCATCAGTCTATCTCAGATGGGCTTGGGCCCAGCAAAAAAACCGATATACGGTTTTCACATTGCACAGTAGACCTTTAACTTGCATTTGGACACATAGCCACAAATTGTGTTAACAATGATTTTCTGAAGTGTTCCTCAGTCCAAGAGGCAATATCCTTGACACAATTTCAGAGATTTTCAACGCAGGGTTGCCTGAGAGATCGAAGGTCACGGGCATTTTCGACCATGCCGTTTGTTGATGACATTATGGACCCTGTTATTCTGCCTAGTGCAAGTTTAGCGCAATTTTTTTTGTTTAATTGTGCACATGGGGGGTATTTATATAAGGTTTTGATGTTTTTGTAGACTTTGCACTGATAGAATTTGGCGTGAGGGGCGTTTAAAGCTGTTGTGTGATGGACGCAGCCAATTCTTGGCAAACTGAAGTGCCTCACCTCACTCCCATTAAACTCAGGGCGATGGAAGTGCATGAAGCAGAGGCCGATATTGATTCTCTGGGGTCAACGCACAAAATGTGTTTATACCAATAAACTGTAAGGTTTCCCTTATGGATGTTGTAGTTGGCCGTGCGTGTGACTATTGTGCATCCAACAATTGAGACCAAAATACAATCCCGATGGATGAATGAAATACAACAACATCCACCATGCGTGAATGTGTCTGCATGCGCCTCGAACAAATCCGCAATATTTTTTCAAGTGTTCCTCAACTTTGCCAGCCTTTGTTTGAGTTTCCCTGCATTTTGGGAATGTGTTACAGGCATTACATTCAAAATGAGAAAATATTTGAATAAACAGCAACAAGAAATTCAATGTTCAGCTCCGTATAGTAGTAATGTTAAACATAATGTTACACATTCAATATCTTATCTTTTACATTTTACACAGTGCCCGGACATCATAAGAATTACACTGAAGTAAGTTTGGGTGAGACCTCTTATTGCACTCCCTCAATGAACACTATTTCCATCTTTGGGAGTCTTTTTCCTGCACAATGAAAGACCTGATAAAGTCATGCTTTGAGTGTAGTGCAAAGGAATTTGGAGTCCTGACCCTTAACCAAATGGGATGGACAGAAACACTGAGTCTTCCTGGTAGGGGAAAATCTGAACCTGGGATGGTGACCCCAAACTGTATATCGTCCCATTTCACTTTCTATAGTGACAATGGTCCGGCGCCCTAATATTTTTGTCCATCAAGTACAACTCAAACATTGTCCACCACACATATTTTAGCATCTTCTTTTGCTTTCGAGGCCACGAGATGTGTTGTTATAGTCAATGCACTCTGCATACCTTCATGGCTTTGTACAAGTGGTCTGCAAAATAAGAAGGCTGGTTTTTTACACTGCGGACTGCAACGAAAAGAGAGCAAGTTGAGGTGAAATTCCAAATCGGTGGTGTTGCGATCCATTTCAATGTCTGATATTACCTATGGCATAAAAGGCATTTTTCACATCTCCTGACATTTCCTTCTTGATGATCTGTTCGATGTCCTTATTGGAGAAGCGGACAAACTCCTGGAAAACTAAAAAGAGAAGAAAAGGTAATGATCACCTTTTGGCTAATTTGAACTTGTAGAGCACTGACTACATACAGCACATGGCAGGGGCGGTTTACCTTTCCTCAGATGAGCAAAGCTCCTGTTGCACAAAATACTCATGAACTTCATTACCCTGTCATCAGAATCAGCATTACATGCATCAGCAAGTTCCTGTTGATGAGGAGCAGAGCAACAGGTAGAAATCACAGACGTCAGACTTTTTTCCCTTCCGAGATCCGTTTCATATGAAATGTTTACCCACCTGAGCATCTGTATTCACTCTTTCAAAATCCGCAGGGCCGTCTTCTCTCGCACCCTGAGCAAGTTGAAAAGGAATGAATTGTTTTGCAATATTGTTTTGACAGACAAAAGATATTTGCCATGTCACCATTTCACCAGAATGTTCCTGTCATTCAAGATGGGTGACCTATTATTCCCATTGGATGTCTTCACATTTGAAGTTTAAAAAATATATACAGTATAGAATTTGAGATAAGACGGTGTCTTAACATCGTGGATGTCATAGTGCTTGAAGATCGTACCATAAACGAAACTGGATTGTGCTTCCGTTCCGAATTCTCATGGCCCTAATTTGCATATTTCCGAGTTTGCGACAGTGGTTTCCTTGTGCTTTTTGACATTGTGAAATATTTTCTCAGTTTTTAAAAGGGAATAACCATTACCAGCGTGGTGGGGTAGCGATAAGCATCTATCTGTCGATCTCGGTTCTGGTCTTCCTGTGCGGAGTTTGCATGGCTTCCTCTCACATTCGAAAAATATGCATTTTAGGTTGCTTCACGTCTCTAAATTGTCCGTGGGTTGTTTATATGTGTCATCTGACCATTCCAGGTTGTACCCTACCTCTCGGCCAAAATTCAGCTGGGACAGTCTCCAGCGCACACATGACCCAAAATGAGGACGAGTGCTATTGAAAATATATGGCTGGAATAAGCATTACTAGTTAATGAGTCTCAGTTTTCCTGAAATTTGAAATATTGTTTCCATCACATTCTGTTGTTTCCGTACATATGTAATGCAAAGCATAACCATGAATAAAAGAGACAAGAGGATATGAACTTGACATTACCTGCACAAGAGAAACCAGGATATGGCAGAAGTGACCTGATGTGTCAGATTGAATTGCTGCCTCTAAAGACTGCTTGTAGGCTGTTGAAGTTCACATGAGAATTTAGTGTATATGACATATGAAATGATCCTAAAACAAAGACATATGACGCCATTTCTGCCACCAAGCTCACCTTCCTGATAGGCAGCATTCATGGCTTGTATTTCCTCATTGCTCCTGGTGACCAGGATCTCAATCAGCGCATGTTCATCTGTTCCAGCGCCCTGTGGAAAAACACCCAAATACTCACAATGGACGTGTCTTGTCAGGTAGGACAGCGTTAAGGCAGACTGAGTTTTACGTCAACACTGGGCCAAAACGCAGGAGTGGAGTCACGTTACTAGGTCGTGCTGTGACAGGTAACTCCATGCACTCTAGCAACGTGGTACTATTTCCTCAATAGTGGCAAATTTGGGCAGAATTGAGAAGAAGCAGAAATCAAACCGGAGTTTTGGAGTTATGCCGCTCCCTAGTGTGTCTTTACGGTACTCTCCGTGGCCTGAAAGAGTCACGTGTGCAGTTTTCGCCAGAGCTTCTCGGATGAACCTCACTCAGTAGAACTTGAATTATAATATTTGTTTCATGAAGGTAGAACAATGCAGCCAATCATTGGAAGCAATGCAGCCAAGATAAATATAGATGATTGGCTGCATTGCTTCCAGGACAGGTGGATGTTGATTTTTGTACGTGTGTTATGTCTTGTGACTTGTTGTAACTGTCATATGCTTGTTAAATGTGCTTGGGTATTTTTTTTCTCCTAGTACTCTAATTATCCTCAGAAGAGTATAGTTCGAGCGTGTTTTTTTTTACCCCTCCCCTCCCCTTGTGGTTTCCTTTCTAACTAAGATCTCGGGGCGCTTTACAGCGAGTACCGACAGGCCCTTTGCACTGTATCCCATGTTCGTCATTGTTTTTTTCATGTTTCTTGTGCGGAGCGTGCCTGTTAAGTGATGTTTCGTTGCACGAAAGTGTAATGACAATAAAGACCCATCCATCCATCCATACTGCCAGGTCAATCCAGTCTGCACGGGGCTTTCTGAATCAGAAATGCTGGCCAGTGTAACTGAAACTATATTAGCAATGGGACTATTTAACTAATCACACATCAAATTCGTCATCACAGAGCCAGAGCAAGGCCCCCGATCATGATAATGCAGCATTTTAAAACGGTACACGTGAGCTACGATAGTGATGTTTCTGCACTTGGCACGCTACAAAACTGCATCGCTGCGTCTCACTAAGGCAGTGATTTCCTCTTTACAAACTCAGTCCTGTCTCATATCCATTTTTTTCTGTTTCGTTCATGTTTGGGTCCATTGTTCATAAAACAACTTTCAGTATGTTCTTGCATACATTACAATGATAATTAATTGAGCAGAATTTGTCCAGGATTCAAACAAAAACATGTCGATGCAGACATTACCTCTATGGCTTTCCTCATCATTTTGGCATCAAACTCAGGTGGGGTCAACATGAGACCAATGATCAGTCTTTCCAAGTTCTTTGACAGTTCAGATTTCAGATCCTTTATCAGATCCTACAAGCAAGCAGTTCACACATTTTTTAAAGTTTATATGATGAAACAGAAAAACATCCAATGTCAAACAATCATCTCTTACCCTCCCTAGTAGTGATTTGAAAGTCTGTCTGATCTCTTGTCTCTGTGCATTGCTTCTGCGTGCAACGATGTCAATAATTGCATCTTCATCTGTTCCTATAGTACACGACAACTTTACAGTCATGTTAGTGATTCTATTTCAATATTTAATAAATGTTTCAACAGTAAAAACAAGGTTACAAACCAAATCCCTTCATGGCTTTTCTTAAAGCCTGCGCATCAGCAGCAGGGTCGAAGTTGGTTGAGGGGACAACGGTTGGCCTCAGCTGGTCGTGGAGTTGTAAAAATGCACAAGTTAAATTCTGGGTTACATCATGAGGTTGCGGGAGAAGGGTTCATTCTTTATCTGGCCAAAGAAGTGTTCCAAAGGCAACCACACATACACATCTCACGCCAAATAGCATACTGGTCGCATGCTATTTGGTGAGTAGATTTAACATTCTGCAACAGCTCTGGAACATTTTTGGAAAACGGGACCTCTTGCTTGACACAGCCAACAATGAAATAGGGGGCCTGAAAAGCCCTTTTGTTTGTGTCAAACCAAATGTGGAATCTTTTTGACATTTGACTTTGAAGGTACGGTAAAGCAGAGCAAAGCAAAGCAAGAGAGCATAATTGCAATTAGCTGACTCCCAAGGTCTGCAAGATCACTGCAAGACTTTCGTATCACAGCCAAGGCAAACCATGCAATGACAACTGTAGTTTTCTCTCAAAAGGGGCGCGGGGGGGGGCTAACCTTGACTTTGGTCATGGAACTTATTTCCCACATCTTGTAGGCTATTTGAGCTGCTTCAGGGAAGAATTCTCCAGCTAGACTGCAATGATGAGTTTGACACAACACAGCATGCTGAGCACAGCGGGAACCTCACTTGAGACTTTTGATTCAAAGAAATAGAGCTCATTCATGTTGCCATGGCCCTCCTCTGAGATTGGGCTTTACCACCCTCATCAAGTTGCGACTGTAATTCAAAATGACAACTTACTCATCATCACCTCCACATAGATTCAACAGAGTCTTCTTGTAATCGCCTGATGTGTCGTCCTGTTTGTAGCAAGCGCATATCAATGGCGTACTCATTCAGAGCCGTACGGGCTCTTCTGCTTTTCCAGTACCTTGATCATGTTGTAAAGTGACTTTTCATATCCGAGCCTGAAACACTCGCGAATATCCAACATGTCGATTTCAGCGCGACAAATCATGATCCTAATCAACGAGTTGTCATCTGTACCGAGACCCTGGGAATAAAGCACAGGTTTATTGTCAGGTGACAACATCCTGGGTTTTAATTGGAATGATCAGACATTTCGACTTACTTTCATTGACTTGTAAAGGCGCTTGGCAAAGAACATGGGAACACTGCGGACGCACTGGACTGGAAAACATAGAGACAGTTGTTTACTTTCTGAATGCTACTGTATGTGACATAGTAGTAATTGAAAGTAATTACTCAGAAATGTATGATATTCATTCATTCATCTTCCGAACCGCTTGATCCTCACTAGGGTCGCAGGGGGTGCTGGAGCCTATCCCAACTGTCTCCGGGCAGTAGGCGGGGGACACCCTGAATCGGTTGCCAGCCAATCGCAGGGCACACAGAGACGAACAACCATCCACGCTCACACTCACACCTAGGGACAATCTAGAGTGTTCAATCAGCCTGCCATGCATGTCTTTGGAATGTGGGAGGAAACCGGAGCACCCGGAGAAAACCCACGCAAGCCCGGGGAGAACATGCAAACTCCACACAGGGAGGCCGGAGCTGGAATCGAACCCGGTACCTCTGCACTGTGAAGCCGACGTGCTAACCACTGGACTACCGGGCCGCCCAAATGTATGATATGTAAGGTGTATTATGCCACTCTACTTGTGCACTACCTTTGAGTTATTTTCACCAAAACAGTCACAGAATTCTTGAAAAGTACATTTCCAAAGGAATATATAAATGCCTTGTCACAAGACAAAGCCAAAACAACAGATACAAAAAAATAAAACATGCCTACCATCTTCACAAACTCAAACAACAGTTATTTGGGGCTGTCACAGATCACAATTTAAAAAAACAGCTCATTACATTATCAACCTTCCTCCTACTCACTTGCTGACAGTGCCTTTTAGTGAAATGGGCTATTTTTACTTAAAAATGTTTTGGGGGGGGCTGAAACAATTTTGAACATAAGGGGGAAAAAACAGCAACGTTTAAATGTATAGCTAACGTCATACCTACAGTGAATCGTTTTTGTTATTGCATGACTTTTGTTGCTTCTTTCTTTTACACCAGCGGAAGTCAGATGGCACCTTACCAACAGCAAGCATCAGTCTCTCAAAGTCGCCAGACAGCTCGCTCTTGATGCTTTGCTCGATGGATTTCTCTGCAATCTTCTCGTATGCATCGAAAACTACAAAGATAAAAACGTACAAGATGGTACATTAGGTAAGGTTTGGACAAAGGCAACAAAATTGACACGGGTGTTTTTCCTCATTGATTTGCCACTCTTCAAGTTAGGATTTCGCTATCAATGAGGTATATATTCTAACAAAATACAGCACCCCCTGCAACCCTTGTGAGGATAAGCGGATCGGAAAATGGATGGATGGACAATAATGAATAATAATCTCACTGCATTTTTTCCCCTCAATATTGTGATGACAATGCACATGCAATCATATTTTCAAGGTCCACCTCCCATGTATTATTATTTTTTTTAACAATAAGTTGCAATAAAAAAATCTGAATGACAACAAACAATATCCGATATAGTATTTATGTATGTTTTGGTCATATAGGCTAGTGTTGCGCTAAAATAAAGGCAAATCCACTACGAATGATCATGAAAGATCGTGTATGTATCTACTTCAATTAGAGTTGTTAACCTGCTACACACTTTGACTTCTTTTAAGCGTTCTCGATGGCAACTTCACAAAATCCTACCAAACGAGTGTGGCGTGAACGTCAGTAGGTAAAAAAAAAATCTGATTACACTAAAAACAACAACAAATCTGTGGTTGTATTACTTTAGCTTGTCATGTTGTTTGATGAAATTGTTTCATGAAACAATGTTGTGTAAACACCACTTATATTGACACTATATAAATAAATGTATTCATGAAATATCCATTCATCTATTCTCCGTTCCACTTATTTTCAATTTTGTCACACCCCAAGGAGGGTCCCACGAGAAATGTGGAAATGCCACACGAGCATGTTAATTCCCCTTGGCGTGCACTCACCCATGCGGAGGTGGGTCACGCTGCGGTTTCCCAGGATCATGATGAATTTGGCCTCGTCTGTCCCCCATTGCTGTTCGCCAGCAGCGTAAAGGTCCTTTGGTTGAGACAAGTGGGACAACCGCAGGCGGGATTACAATGACACTTCACTACAGTACAGTCATAAACGGAGGTACATGTTTGCAAGCTGTAAAGGTCAAGTGTAAAAGAATTTCCCTTGTCAACATGATTGAAAGCACATGATTTTCTGCGGTATAGACATGAATACGGTTCCACTGTCGGGGCAGTTCATTCAAATAGTAGTAGAATAGAAGTAGTTCAGATTCTCACTTGTGCATCTTGCTCCACCAGATCTGCATTCACAACTCCCGATTCATCTCTGGTCCCCTGAAATCGGGACAACAAGGTGATCAGGAAGCCACAAAGTCATGCTCCTGATCATCAGCTGGTTTGTATGATAGAGTTAAACAGCTCGCTGCTGTTGACCACCTCAAGCTCTCAGATAACCGACCTGAAGTAAAACAACCAGCATCTTCTTAAAGTGACCTGAAGTGTCGCCAATCACATCTTCCTCCATGTTCCTACCATAAGCTAAAAAAGCAGGCAGACATCAGGTTAAAGATCAAAAAAATTTAAAAGACAAGTTTCTTAATAATGGACAAAAAAGGTCTCACCATCCTTGTATGCTTCTACCATGTCATGTATTTGTTTGTTGTTCCTTGATGCCAGAATTTCAATCAAGCTCTGCTCGTTTGTTCCAGCTCCCTAATGACGGGGTCAATAAATTGAAAATATACGGCAAATAAAACTCACCTTCCAGTTGGCTCAGTGTCTTACTTTGAGTGCATCTTTTATTTCTTTGGCATCATGGTAGGGTGGTGTCCTCATCAGACTCACAATGAGACGCTCAAATTTACCCGTCAGCTCATATTTCAGATTCTCAATTAGATCCTGCAAAATAACTCTTCTCACTTAAAAACATGATATTCTGAAAAACACAAGCAGTACTCACAACAAGTTTGGGAGACGATATTCAGCTTTAAAATGAAAATTTAAAATGAACTTAAAATACAGCAGAATCTTTACAGGTAAATTGACCTGTGACCTTCCGAATGCACCCAACTGTTCAGTGTTTTTGGACTTTTTGTACAACATGCTGTTCTTTAACAAGGACCTGAATGGCAACATTCATCACAAGTGTCTGTTTTGGTCATCAAAAACAAAAATAAAATGATTTTATTAAATGCTTCTAATTTTAATGATGATAACATGATGTTGACAAGCACTTTTATGTCGAGAGGTGTGGAAGTTTTCATTTAGACAAGACGAGATGAAAATGCACACTGACAATCCTTGGGTGTCTTGAAAGGTGCTTATAAATAAAATGTATTATTATTATTATTATTATTATACT
Organism: Hippocampus mohnikei; assembly: GCA_026261675.1. Taxonomy (NCBI): domain Eukaryota; kingdom Metazoa; phylum Chordata; class Actinopteri; order Syngnathiformes; family Syngnathidae; genus Hippocampus; species Hippocampus mohnikei. Next base: position 31,318,047 of record JAKGUB010000557.1, read on the forward strand.
GTTTCTATGATGTTATTTGGCAATCAATTGTAATTTCAAAGTCAGTTTCACATAACTCCTGTCACAAATGGGTTGCCAGCTAGCATCAGGCTAAAGTCAGTTTTGTGGCGCTAACATCTATTTATTAACTTATGTGTGTGTTAACTGTTAGGATTTTTGGATGGGCCGCTAGTGTAATACTGATGAATGTTTGAGTGACTCTCTGAAAGATGGAGGGAAATATGGCATTTTAGACCTGTTGCTGTTCTCTGAAAAGAAAAAAATTACAGATATACAGTATTATAACATTGCTCAGAAAGAAAGATCAGAAAGTACTGGACGGTAGCATATGTCACGTGGTCATGTTTGAACATGGTAGTGTTTCATCGAAGTCGCGTGTTGAACTTTAAAAACACAACGATATGCATTTGTTGAAAGACGAACACTTTTCTTTGGTTACAAAGTACTAAAACTAGACTAAAAACTGTGTACCTTGCCTCTCGCCCAATGACAGCTGAAATATTGAGAATGAGCGGTGTGCAGAATGTATGGATGAATAGACCAAAACCCTTTTTGAGTTTTCGCCGACTAAAGATGGACTTTTCGTCCAAAGGCCTAAAAAGACTAAAACTAAAATGACCGTCAAGGACAACACTGTGTGTTACAGTAAGTGCCGTCTTAGGCTCATCATATTGAAATAAATGTGAGTATCATGATGAAAAAAACAGTTTTTTGTTGGAGAACAACAATTGTGGAAAAAAGTAGTGAAACACGTATCGGTTGGAATTGTTTTTTTTTAAATAGGAAGTTCAATTTAAGTTCACCTGTAAAGGTTATTGTGTATTTTAAATTCATCTGGGAATTTAACACTCAACACGGAATGTATCACGTTTTGTGAGTTGAGTATAGATGATGTGATGTACCTTTCCAAAGTTACATTTGTACGCTGCAATGATTTCCTGTCTCTGAGCGTTGCTGCGGGAGGTGATCAGATCCAAGATGGCTTCTTTGTCACTGCCTGGGAAGCATGTCATGCACATGGGAATCGGAGACTGTGGAGAGCGCTGAATAATATCACGCATGCACTTTTCAAACACTCACCCATGCCTTTCATTGCATTGTAGAGCGCCTCGGCATCGGCGCCGGCATTACAGTTCGAAGCATCTGCTATCGTGCCTCTGAACACCTGAAAACAAATAGGCACTTTATTTCAAGCACAACACAAAACTGTTCTCATTACATTACATGATCATGTTGCCCATTTAATAATTTATCTGTCGATACTGGAATAAAAAGACAGGTACATGATTCATAAATATTTAAAGGCAATCGGTTAAAAAAATTCTAAAGCTAGTTGAAAAAACATTTAACTTACATGAAAAATGCTGTACTGTTATCCTTAATGTAATGGGCCAAATGTTGAAAGTATCGAATTCAGGAAACCCAGACAATTAATCTGACAAGTGAAATTCAGCAACCTAATAACGATTCATTAACTTGCATGTTTTCTATGCGCACTGAGTGTTTTACTGACAAAATGCTAAACACCTACTCTATGTGCGTACTAACATTCATTCATTCATCTTCCGAACCGCTTGATCCTCACTAGGGTCGCGGGGGGTGCTGGAGCCTATCCCAGCTGTCTCCGGGCAGTAGGCGGGGGACACCCTGAATCAGTTGCCAGCCAATCGCAGGGCTCACAGAGACGAACAACCATCCACGCTCACACTCACACCTTGGGACAATTTAGAGTGCTCAATCAGCCTGCCATGCATGTCTTTGGAATGTGGAAGGAAACCGGAGCACCCGGAGAAAACCCACGCAAGCCCGGGGAGAACATGCAAACTCCACACAGGGAGGCCGGAGCTGGAATCGAAACAAGTACCTCTGCACTGTGAAGCCGACGTGCTAACCACTGGCCTACCGGGCCACCCCTGCGTACTAACAATTACACTCATTCATACTTTGGGAAGTCTGACAATGAAATTCCAAATGAGTTGCAGTCAGCTGTTTTTCACCAGATTCAAATTGATTTACTCGCAACATACGCACTCTTTCTGTCACGTGAGGAGTGGAATTTGGAGCCAGAAGCAGATATGGCACGGAAGTAGAGGTCTTTATCCATGAAAATACAAAAGGAACTGCAGAAAGCGGGTTTGGATGCTGTAGACAGCTGACACTGACTGGTAGAAAGCTCGACGTACCTGTCAGCGAGTAATCTGAGTTTATATACTGTGAGACATCAAACCCATATGACAGATTAAAGCACCAAAGCACACTGTGTATTTGCAATCTTCAGGAATACTGTATTATGTTACTGTACATGATCTGAAGCATTTTGCCATGAAAGCAGGTGACCACTTGCAGCTGTTTAACACCCGTTCACAGAAAGAATTTGAATGTATGTGTGTGTGTGTGTGTGTGTGTGTGTGTGTGTGTGTGTGCGCGCACGTGTATGTGTGGGTCTATTTGTGTGTGTGTGTGTGTGTGCGCGTGTGTGTGTGTGCGCGCACGTGTATGTGTGGGTCTATTTGTGCGTGTGTGTGTGTGTGTGTGCGTGTGTGTGCGCGCACGTGTATGTGTGGGTCTATTTGTGCGTGTGTGTGTGTGTGCGTGCGTGTGTGTGCGCGCACGTGTATGTATGGGTCTATTTGTGTGTGTGTGTGTGTGTGTGTGTGTGTGTGTGTGTGTGTGCGTGTGTATGTGTGGGTCTATGTGTGTGGCTGGTGCAAGGACGAAGGGGTGGGACAGTGGGTGTCAGCAAGGAATCAGATTACACACAAAGCAGCCTTCTCTGTGTGGGTCTTTTTTAAATGTAGTGAATAAAGTTCAGCGTTCATCAACAAGTCCACATTTAGTAAAGTTGTCCCTCATATCTTTGACTTTGACCCACTGAAATTGTGAAGTCACATTCAAAGTCCTTGTGGGCTGCAGGAAAACAGAGTGTTCAATGCAGCAGCTGCTACACAGATCAATGCTGTTTTAGGGCAGTCAGCCAAAAGGCGCTTTCCACTGCACATTAACAACCAACCACAATCCCACCCCTCCTCCCACAGCTGGAAAGTTTCACTATCATAGCAACTGAGCCACCAAACAGGCCCCCAGAGCAGCAAACTTTTAACAAAATCATCACAATGGACCTTACATGGAAGAAGGTGGATAGGATTTTTTGTCAAATGCATACTCACTTTATTCATGTACTCTCTGATGAGCTATATGTAAATTCTCCATTGTGATTGCCTCAGATACAGTAGGTATTTGTTCATGTTCAACCATGTGTGTTGAACTACACCACATCCTACTGAGAGCTGTTTCTAATGAGATGGTTACATACATGAGAGGAACTACACACTGGATATTGGTTAGAATAAGTGCAATTGATCATCATGTTTTGTTAAAATTCTTTCAAACAAACTACATTAAGAAAGGGGCTCTCAGATGTGAAGGCTGCTGCCTTAATGGTGGCATGAGGTAGGAAAAACAAATCCCACCTTCATTCATATGACACAATTAGCCTGCAATGCAATGACTCATTGTGAGACGAAGGTCCACTTACCATCTCTGAATTTGGTCGTCTGTGTCTGCACGGCGTAGGGGTCAATAGTTTGGGGCCTTCAAAGAAAACGAGATGACAGCAATGCAGTTAAGATGTGTCATTCCCTACCACTTTACTGCTCCTGTAACATGTAAAGACAGTCATCATGTGCACTGGGACAACCCCTCCTCTTTTGGCCCAAATCTAATGCAGCACATAAAACTAAGTATTTTTAATTCAATAAGAATCTCTTTAGCACATAAAACTAAGTATTTTTAATTCAATAAGAATCTCTCTCTCTCTCTCTCTCTCTCTCTCTCTCTCTCTCTCTCTCTCTTTTACAGCTAATTTACAACACACACTTGAAAACAAGAAGATCCTTCAACACGTAAAAATGAATGTGCCATTTTCATCTCTAAATACTGGTGGATTGTAATCAATAAGTACGGATAAAATCAACTGTGGGCGAGGCCGAATGGACAGAGATCCTATTAGTTTTCATTGCAGCGCTGTTTGGATAAGACGTGAGAGTATCTTTCCAAAAATAGCGACAGAATGCAGTCTAAGGGTCTGGGCCTCTGCTGTACATACAGAGCCACGCCCTTCCATGTACCCTAAAGATTGCTCCAATCAAGTACTGTAGTTCTAAAACTTCCACATCACCTCCAAGCACGACAGATTAGTTGTTTCGAATCTTTTTTTTTTTTTTTTGCAAGAATGTATCCTGAAGGGATGGCACAAATAAAGAATTAGCAGACACCACGCCAGATGTATTCACTCGGAAAAAGTAGATAAAACAGGAGTCATTACCTGTTCAAATGAACGGAGTTTTGGGGCGAAAATAGTGCAGGCTGGCTCGATCTTTGCGGACCGTTACGTGTCCTCCCTCTGCTGTGACGTAACGACTGCGGCGCTCGCAGGCACGGCCTACCCGGTACGTGCGCGCGGCCGATGGAAAGCCACGAAGTACCGTATAATCTGACACCCGCGCGCATATTACGCACAATTGTAGGCTTCATTTTACGTAGTTTTTTTACGCACAGTTACCGCGCAAACGCGCAACGACCGTTTAGCGAGTTGATTGTATTAAGGTTTCTCGGTAGAGAATGATAAAGCGTTTAGACGCATTCAGGGACATCTAAAATATACTGGCACTTCAAAACAAAAAGGTTGAATTTCGATTAGAAGTTGTCATTTGAGTCAGGTGTGGTGTAATATGCCCCACTACAATAGACGCGACTTCTGCACATTTGTGTGGAGTTTGCATGTTCCTTTTGCAGACACCAGTTCACTTTACAGCTATCAATTTTTCTTTTTTTTCTAGACAATATTTTTATTTCTTACATTGCTATACATTGCCGCTAGGTGACAGTATTGATGTACAAATACCTTCCCAAATCCTCATTCGGTCATTCCTTTCTCAAAGGGCGATTCATTTTATTTTGTTATACTGTAGTTATATTTTATTTTCCAGTTAACATCTCAGTGTACTCGTATGACAGTCATACATATTAAAATGTTTTAGTTCTTTAATGCTTTATTATGCAGTTGCATATAACAAGGAACTGCTAATAGCTGTTTCTTGAAATGTTTGATCTTGGTGATCAATGCAAAGTCAAGGCACAATTTCTGTCACATGAGTGATTTGTGAGATGTTACCAAACCCATTTTTACAGTAACTTGTACAATAATTGATTGATTATTTTTGTATTCTGATCTCAAAACTATCTATTCATCAATTTGTTGTGAATATGGAATCATATGAGGAGGCGATTAAACATTTATATTTTTTCACAGTCAGAACGGCCCTCTGAGGGAAGCTGAAACAACAGTGTGACCCGTGACAAAACGTAGTTTGACACCCATGGTTTTGGTCAAGCAAATGGTGTTTTTACAGATTCATCAGGATGGGGTTATACCACAGTAGATTGACATCGTTAATAGCCAGTGTTGAAGTACTACAAGTCAGTGGCGTAGCCCCCTATATAGTTTAAGGTGACTTTTTTTTAACAGTTTCATAAAGTAAAAATTCATTAAATTATGTTTGAACCAGTGAATACTACTGAATAAAGTCTCTTCTGATAAAACATGAAATTCATGTTTGTATTCCCCCCTTAATTAATCCTCCTGGTCAAAACACTCGTTGAAACTTTCAATGACGAGAGGAGGCGCTCAAGTACTGTAATGTCCCACTAAGGTGCTTTATACTGACCTCTTGTGCTTCAATTGTGCATTGCACGTATCGTGACTGTTCCTTCAGGAATACAATGACAGAAGAAAAACAACCGCAACTCGGTATGTCACCAATAATGAATTAATTACGCCACAGAGTACGGATCTGTTGACACCAGGGTGGAAAAAAGAAAGGCTGGTCATTGTCAAGTGGTATGACAACAAAGCTGTTATCCTGATCTCATCCTATTGTGCAGTTGAGCCTCAAGATAATACTTTGACGCTGGAGCAAAGCAGACAAGACATTTTTGGAGGTCAGGGGCCACACATTGTGAAGGAATATAACACATTCATGGGAGGAGTGGATCTCCTTGATGCATGCATTGCAAGATGCAAGTATCGCATAAGGTCACAGAGGTGGTACCTCTACTTGTTCTGGCACACCATCATGTTAGGTCTGGTTAATGCATGGTTGATCTACCGCCGTGACTGTAAACTACTTGGTGTCAAAAATGTACTGCGACAAAAGCCCTTCCAGGCAGAGGTTGCCACTAGCCTCATTCTTTTGGGCACGAATAGGCCGACCATCACTCAATCCCACATCTTCACCACCACCGCCCAAAAGGGTTCGTCTTGGAGTTCCAAATGATGTTCGCTCTGACATTTTAAATCCAGTCAGTCTGTAGAATTTGAAAGCATTGTCGAATTACATTGCAAATATTCAAAATGTGTCAAACAATAAAAAGCATTTTTGAGATTCTCACTGGGATATCTGGTTCACATTCACAGCTGTGTCTTTGCAATAATGAGCACATTATGACCCAAAGAAGGGAGCAAGAAAGGCTACTTTGTGAGTAATTCCATTGAGTGGGAGGGTCTGGCGGGCCACTCTTGTATATATTGCAGTAAAAATCACGTTCCCTTCATCCAAGCCAGCAGCACTGATACTGCTTGCCTGCCACTGGCCACTCCTCGTGGGACAGCACACAAGGTACAGTCCAAGATCATGTATGTCTCTGGAATTAGAATCTCATCTGGTGATGAATTAAATCTGATTGTAGTTACATTTGTGAATGTTATCCAGATGACACGGGCAATCTTAATCTTAATACGATATAATAGTGGTGACAAAGCTGCACCTCACATGTGCAGTTGTTGTTGTTAATAATCCTGTTATCTCTAGTGTGGAAAAGATAGCTGAGCAGATAGCAAGACCAAGTGTTATGTTTGGTCAAAGATAGACTGAAAGGTCCACACGGGCTGCCCCCGTTCGCCTCAAGCCTGCTGAGGCGGATGCCAGGAGGGATTAAGGGGGAGTTGAAATAACCCTGGGAGTGGATGAGGAGGGTAGAGCTACCTTTCAATGATAACGAGTGCAGCCTCCACCGTGACTGCTTTGTCCTCCTGTGTTTCATTAACTCTCAGGGTCATGACTTGATATACGTCACACCTTCGAGCAGAAACATCCTCCTCAGCCGAGCTGATAGTCAGTGTTAATTCTGCCGTTTTTAATGACTTGATTTTTGGAATGGATGATTGGCAATTGCGTTTACATGATGAAAAAAAAATCTGTCAAATCACAGCAGTGACTATTTTACGTTTGGAATAACGCTGCACATTCACCACGCCATGTTCAACACGTTTCACCACTAGCCTAAACATCATTGAATGTCTTTATTTGTTTATAGCTGAGAATAATCATGTTATCGTGAATCAAGCTGAGCTTATCTTCTGACATGATCCTGCTGTGGTGAGGTGAAAATATACTGCATTGTTGGTAGGTATCACAAATAATTGTTGACTCAATACAATCATAAAAGGCAGTTGCAAATGGTTGAGTACAGGGTGTGGATGTTTTTATGCGAGCGGCAATGTTATAACCAAACACTGGCATCATAAGGTAAAAATTGTATTAAGGTGAATTAAAGATGGAGCTTGTAAATGGACTCTTCAAAACACTTGGTTAGTGTGGGTTTGTGACTGAACTATTTGTAGAACGAGGAATTGAAATGGATTTACAGTAGTTTTAAGAGGCCTGTCCTGTCTTGCTCAATTTAATCTTGAAGAGCAATATCCTAATAAATAAATACATTTGGTGCAAGTTCATGAGTTCTGGACAATCCAAATGCAATACTTTTGAAATTTCTAAATCATGAAGGGGATTACATGGCTCAAGTGACTAATGGCATTTCAAATAGCTAATGTTGTTTGTCGCGCTCCAGGAATAGTATTCGGTTGATATTAAGGCATATTGTGAAGAGTGTGAGTTCCGCTTGACAGCTGCCCTGACAATTATTCATTGACACGTTGAATGACCCGCCCTTCTTACTCCTATTCCCTGTCTTCTGCTTCTTCCCCTCATTCCCTCCCTTCTTCCATGACAACCAGCCACACTTCCACCTGCGTCTTCGTTTCCAATTCCAGCATCTCTCCATCCCAAGCCTGAGCATGGCGCACAACGGGCTGAAGTCGTTCTTCACGAGCCTGTCACGGACGAAACCTCTGGAGCCCGATGGGGAGAAGTCCACCTTTAACCGATGCCTGACCACTTTGGACCTGGTGGCGCTCGGTGTGGGCAGCACCCTCGGAGCCGGCGTCTACGTCCTCTCCGGAGAAGTGGCCAGAGAGTCGGCCGGGCCCAGCATCATCATCGCTTTCTTCATCGCTGCCCTGGCATCCATCTTCGCCGGATTGTGCTACGCGGAGTTTGGTTCCAGAGTTCCCAAGACAGGCTCGGCGTACCTTTACAGCTATGTGACAGTCGGGGAGCTGCTGGCTTTTATCACCGGGTGGAATCTGCTTCTCTCTTATGTCATTGGTAAACTGAATGCAGCTTTTAGCAACAGCAATGTGATCTTAATGGGAAATGCGTGGTTGATGGATGGTCTATTTTCTTCAGCTTATGTAACATATTTGGAGAGACAGAACATAAATGATCAACCATCCGCATGAGGCATCATGTGACCTTCCACCTGCTGTAGTAGCAGATTCGAATGATTCACATATGTATAATCTTGTCTTACTGCCATGTAAATAGGACCATAAACCTCCAAAGTCTAAAGTTTAGCGGATGCCAGGAAATATCAACATGCGTATTTTCGGACTTTATGACTGCAGTTATATGTTGACTCGGTTTATTGCATTTTTCCTCACATTTTCTGCTCAGGGACGTCCAGTGTTGCGCTCGCATGGAGTGGGACCTTTGATGACCTCATCGGAGGCGTCATGTCCAAATATTTGCAAGAAAATGCAGCCATGGGCCTTCCAGGGTTGGCACCCTATCCAGATGTCTTTGCTGCTTTCCTTATTATGCTTCTATCCGGTAATTTTGTCTTACGACACAGTAAAACAAACAAACAAACAAACAAAAATACTAGGCCAGAACATTTCTGCCCAAAATATGGCAACATGTTAAATATTGACGAAATGCCCGTATAGTTTATAGTATGAAAATGTTACAGTAACAAAAAATCATGCCATAAAATGCACACATGCCAAACTTGACCAACACGTTCATCATATAACTTCTAAGGTAATGCCTTTTTCTTTGTCGCTTGTTTGCTTTTATCATTCTGTTTTGTTTTGTTCTTTTTGTCTGGTGCACTGATTTGATAGCTAACAGCCACATATGGGCCACGCCAAAGAATCAAGAGAAAAAGACAGCAATTGCTAAAGAATTTGCGGTCAGAAAAGATAACCCAATGCTGTATTTGGGGAAAGGGAAATAGTTTATTTCATGAAACCCCGATTGTTGATGTTGTGATTATTAATGTGATTTTATCCCACTAATTTGGACATTTTGACTGTGTTGCATTGCTTTTGCTATTCAAATTTGACAGATTACAGTTTATTGGTTCATTCTAGAGAAATGTGATTTTTGAAAACAAATGTATCCTTTAAATTAGCATTTGTGAGTCGTTAAATAAATTACAAAACACCACGGTAAATTAAACACTGCATTGACATTTTTTTCTGTTATGTGTTGACATGTTTCATTGCAAATTTCACGGGCATTTTTACGGTGTACCTCAGACTTAGATGTGTCAAATCTCCTGTTATTGTGTTTCCCGTGAAGGCTTGCTCTCCTTTGGGGTGAAAGAGTCCACCTCAATCAACAAGGTCTTCACAGGGGTCAACATCCTGGTTCTGGTCTTTGTCGCCATTTCAGGCTTCATCAAAGGAGACATTGCTAACTGGCAAATCAGTGAGGACTATTTGCTCAACGCCACAGCGCAAGCCAAGTAAAGTCAAAGAGTTACAGCTAGAATGTTGTCTGTGTTTGGGTGCATGCTGCATCCTCTCATTGACAGATAAGGCGTTATCGCCCTTCAGATTACAGTTCATTCAACCTGCCGATGTGATAACGTCCTCTCTTTTGTGCAGTAATTTGAGCACGGCTGCCAATCTCACAAGCGACTTCGGGGTCGGCGGCTTTTTCCCCTACGGCTTTAGTGGAACCCTGGCTGGGGCAGCAACATGCTTCTACGCCTTTGTGGGCTTTGACTGTATCGCAACAACAGGTGAGAACATCGCGTTTTGCGCATTTAAAAAAAACAAACATGTTACATCCATCAAACATGGTTTATTAAGGTCAATATCAATCACTTTTTTTTGGCATCAATACAGCAAACATTTACACAAGAAATGAACAACCTGGTCTTCCTCTATCTTTTTGTTTGTTGATTGCTTTAAGCCTCAAATATGGAGGAAAATCAATAAATTTCAGTCTTTAACCAATTGAATTTGCTTCTGGCCATGGGAGCTAGGCACTTCAAGAACTCGTAAATTGAGTCATTTGCAGACACCTCAAAACAAATCTACAAAGACCATTGTACAAAGCGTAGCGAAGATGAAGGTCTGTTTCTGAGGTGTTATTCTTCATATATAATTTGGGCATGATCAAAAATTGGCAGCAACGATTGTTTCACAATTATGTTCCTCGCAAGTTAAAACATTCAAAAGAGCGATAAGTGACTTTAAACGAATGAATATTTAATTTGACATTTAATTCATATGAGTTTTGAAAGATTGGTTGGGGATTTAGCCTCAATATTTGAAATCATCCACTTGCTTTGCATCTGGTCGTGTGCAAAGCAACACGACTTGTGATTTCTTTTTGCTTAAAAGATGCTTATTAGAGAATCACTGTTGAACTTGATTGAAATCAGATTGTGATGATTGTTGAGTTTGTTGAATATCCGAACTCGAAAAGCATATTATTATGTCATCAGCGTATTGATGAATCTGAAGGTTTTTGGGAGGTCATTGATGAAAATTGAAAATAGAAGAGGACCTAAAGATGAACCTTGTGGTACACAGATGAACATCTAAATAAATAAATAAATAAAAGTCACTATCATTTCCGTATCAACCTCTTATTACCTGCTCTATTAATAATCGACAAGATTGTTGAACAAGTTTATCATGCCGCCCTAACATTTCTGCTGATGCCGTATGGTTGATTTTTGGAAGAGTCAAACATATATAGTTCCGAGACTCTGTTTGTCTCCAATTATGACGACAGTGCAGAGTAAGATTATGATGGTTTGGGGTTTTTCATTCTAGTTAGTTTTTATTTCATTTATACTTTTGTTTTTCAAATGCTGTTAATTCTACTTAGTTTTTAGAGTGTGTCTTTTAGTTTTTATGAGTTTTTATTTTTATTTTTTTCATGCTTTGTTTAAGTTTGGTTATAGCATTAATTTAGTGATTTTTTTTATACGGTGTATGTCTTGTGTGGAGCATTCAACAAATGCGTACTACTCTCCTAGGACACATTCAGGTCAGTTTACACTTTGATGGTAATCACACTTGGTCTCTTTGCGGTCACAAAAGCACACATACTCACTTACTGAGCTCACTTTTTAACTGAGTTAAATTTTGACAAGATATGAGGTCTCTCATTGTCAACACTTAAGTTTTTTTTTTGGTGATTTAATTTCACACTTGTTTATTGAGTATAAACTGGATAACCAATGTCCGGGGGAAAACAAACTCTTTTTTTTCCCCCCCCTTTATTGGGATTGGTGAGTCATTCTTAAAATGCGATTAAAGAAGCTAGACTAGTAAAGGGTGGCATGGCTCAATGGTAGAGTCGTTGGTTCCCCACCCAGAGGTTGGTGGTACAATCCCTCACCATTATGACCATGTTGAAGTGTCTTTGAGCAAGATACTGAACCCCGACTTGCTCCTGAGCCTGCATCATCAGTAAGTGAAGGAAGCAACGGTGTAAAGTGCTTTGAATACCTGAGGTAGGAAAGTGCAATATATACGTGACAAAAAAGGTTTACGCCTTTATTTGTCCTGCAGTGAGGAAATTCTGGCTCTACACTGGCGGAATGGGCAATGGCAGACCTGAAGAGTATTTATATTAAAACATGCAAAAGTGGTATCTATTATTTTATTTAAAACACTAGGCAATGATATGATTTGTTCCTCAAATTATACTATACTATACTATACTATAATATACTATACTACTGTATACTATACTAGACTGCAGCTATGAATGTTAGGTACTCAAGGAATATTATGATGACTTATGTGTGTTGTTGTTAGGTGAGGAGGTGAAGAACCCTCAAAAGTCCGTTCCAGTGGGGATTGTGGCCTCTCTACTGATCTGCTTCCTGGCCTACTTTGCTGTTTCTGCTGCGCTTACTCTGATGATGCCTTACTACATGCTCAGCAAAAAAAGCCCCCTACCCGTGGCCTTTCAATTCATCGGCTGGGGTCCCGCCAAATACGTTGTGGCCGTGGGGTCATTGTGTGCCCTGTCCACCAGGTATAAGCACAACATTTCATTTCAAATTTTAATGTTTGATTGGCACGGATGATAACAACGCCCTGTGAAGGCGATCATGTCCGAGCATTTTTTTTATTCGTCTGCGCAGCCTGTTGGGGTCCATGTTCCCTATGCCCAGGGTGATGTTTGCCATGGCAAGGGACGGCCTTCTTTTTCAACCCCTGACCAAAGTCACCTCCCGGGGTAGTCCTGCTGTGGCTACCATATCATCTGGAACTGTGGCAGGTAAAGATTTGTATGGAGGAGTTGGGATCGCAATGCTGAAAAAATGGTGGGGTAGCAGACACTTATTTTGGCGACATTACTGTCTCTTCCTGTCTGAGGGGCCCTCCCTGTTGACACTACTTGACCCCAATAAATGACACTGACAAGAAAAATCCTTTATGACACAGAGTCAACACAGTACACATCAGTGGCGGGCTGTGCATTCGGTTCCTGGGGCTTTAGTGCGGACTTCATGGCACCTCTTAATACATGACTATCACATGACGATTATGGAAACTTTATGAGTCTTTTGTATTATTTCCTTGACAAAAACACAAAAAGAAAAAAATGCTGCATGCAACATCATCTGGAGCAGTTGAGAATCTATTTTTATCTAATAACATGATAAAAAATATTTACCACGAAATAGAATACAGTATATCAAACTGATACGGATTAGATGCCGAGTATTAAATTCATCAATAGATCACTACAGATGTTTTTGGCTGGTCAGATTTGGCTTGCTCTAACTGGCCAATCAGTGGAGGAAAAAATGTTGAGCTCACTGGCCCCGCAAAGACAAATTTCAAATTTGATTGTCTAAAAAGTCCCAGTGCTAATATAGTCTGAATTCCAATGGCCAACAGTACTGATTCTGAAAGCCTTTGGAAGATCAGATTGACATGATAGCACATAGAGGGTGGAAATTTAATTGGATGCAAAAAAATAATAATAATCTGACTTTTACACCCCTGTAGTGGAATCGGTGAATGTTACAAAATGAAGAGGATAAATGTATGGAAGAAACAAATAAAATGGGAATTTAGGTTGTCAATGTAGGTCAGTGCTCGTGACAATGTTTAGGCCAGCAGAGATGGCCTTGCTGACCCTGACCTTCCACAGCTGATGCACTATAAGACAAGAAACGCAAAGGAACGTTTTCCTTAAATAACACAATAAGCATTAGGAGGAACTTTGCAATTGACTCACTCTCCTATGTTAATTCTATATGACATGTCTTAAGGGGGCCGCACCGCGGTCAACTGGTAAGCACGTCTGCCTCACAGTGTAGAGGTGCAGGGTTCCATTCAGACTCCGGCCTTCCTGTGTGGAGTTTGCATGTTCTCCACGTGCCTGTGTGGGTTTTCTCTCTGGTCACTCCGGTTTCTTCCCACATTCCAAAAACATGCATGGCAGGTTGATTGGGCACTCTAAATAGTCCCCAGATTGTGATTGTGAGCGCAAACGGTTGTTTGTCTATGTGCGCCCTGCGATTGTTTGGCAACCAGCTCAGGGTGTACCCCGCCTCGTGTCCCAAGACAGCTCGGATAGGCTCCAACACGCCCCGCGACCTTTGTGAGGATAAAGTGGATTAGGAAAATGGATGGATGGATGGATATCCGAAAGGAAGAACAAAACAAAGTACCACCTGCTGAATCTGATGGGCCACTATCACACCAACTCCAATTCAGTCACATCTGCATATGTGCTGAAGTGTATTGACTCAAAATAATGTTTTTCTTCCATTTTCAGCCTTCATGGCTGTGCTGTTTGACCTGGACGCCTTAGTGGAGATGATGTCTATTGGGACGCTGTTTGCCTACACACTTGTGGCGATATGTATCCTAATACTGAGGTGACATATAATATATTCATTCACACCTCCAATGCTTTGAACTACATCCTTTCATGTCGTATATGTGTTGTCATTTAAGGTATCAGGTGACTCCATCTGAAGATGGAGGACTACAAATCATAGAATCCAACACCAAATTTGGCTTCCTGAAGCCGCCATCATCTCCAAATTCAGACACTTCAAAAAGAGTCACACTTCTGATTTTAGTCTCTGGTAAGGACACGCTTTTCTTTTCTTTCTTATGCACGTCCTCAGCTGTCAACGCTGCCTGATCATTGCATTGTTTTTGCTGTATGTCATTGTTTCTTATGATGACTGCGTACAGTCACATGTGTGACTGCTCTGTGCATCACTCTGAGCCTGGCTATTGATGCTTTATACAACATGGAGGCATGGAGCGTGGTGCTCGTCTGCATCATCTCCATTATCCTGCTACTAGCCGTTTTCCTCATCTGGATGCACCCACAGAATGCCAAGAAAGCCTCCTTCATGGTGGGTGCATTTTAGAATATGAATATGAGGAACTGAACACAAGAGCTCAACAGACATGGCTGTTTGTGTGCTCCGTAGGTGCCCTTACTCCCTGCACTGCCCATTGTGAGTGCACTTATAAATGTCTACCTCATGTTCCAGCTAGAAAGCGCCACGTGGCTACGCTACGCCATCTGGATGGCAGTAGGTGAGGCCACACATCTGATGAGAACATTTCGAAGTACAGTGGAACCTGTGAAGTCAAATGTGATTAAATATGGAAAAAAAAAACATGCCACAGAGGTCAACCAAAATAACCATTAAGACAACAGATCAGAACTATGCATTTTTTATGATGTGTTTTTTTTTATGTTAGTTATGTAGAATGCCTAGCAGATCCTAAAAAACATTGAAGCGAAAGCATAATGGCTAACGACAAGCATGACAAGAAAATATTCAATGTCTGATTCATTTGACTTAATTTTCACCATAATTTATTTGATGGTGTTTAACACCGTGAAAGTTACTTACGA
Source organism: Hippocampus mohnikei (assembly GCA_026261675.1). Classification (NCBI taxonomy): domain Eukaryota; kingdom Metazoa; phylum Chordata; class Actinopteri; order Syngnathiformes; family Syngnathidae; genus Hippocampus; species Hippocampus mohnikei. The sequence goes on from JAKGUB010000557.1 coordinate 31,333,379, forward strand.
GTGTTAAAATGTCGCTTAGAACATGACATTTTCAATTCATAAACGTTTCACAATGGCAATTTGAACTTGAAACAAAATCCATTCCCTTAACAAGCGGTCAACAAGTCAAGCGGCGTCAGAATGGATTGCGTTTGAATTTAGATGTTGCGCTTCATGTAATCATCCAAGTCGGTGGACTGTAATATTTGTTCTCTGCAGGCCTGCTCATCTATTTTGGCTACGGGCTGCATCACAGCGTTCAGAGCCAGCGTCACAAAACCAAGCTTTCAGCCGTCGAAACCATCAGTGAAAAAACAGACAAAGACATCTTTAAAGAGTGCAAATTGTGAGCGCTAGCGGGATCGGGAGAGATGAATAGAGTTGTTACTGTGACTCACTGTTTTGTGAACGTGAGTAACTATCAGCACCTCTGGTGTTCCTTGCTACAGTGTCAAGCATTTGTGGTTCACAATGACTTTAGCACGCGTTCGTGCAGTTCAAGCTTTCATCCGTTCCGCTTCAGGTTCTCTCTTACGAATCATACCGACATGTTTTGCCGATTTATTGCAAAAGTCATTCCTGTGCCCATCTGCGTTTTACACTATAAAAAAATAATCAGCTGCTTATATTTGTACTTTTCAAATTTGGCTGAAATTTTGATTGTGATTTAGAGATACTCATTTTTTTGTGCTGAATTCTTGTTTTTATCACGTGATGGGCTTGTTTTTGCTTTAGTCACATTTCAGCATGTCTCTTGTATCTATGTGTAAATATAGAGTGTACATGTTTTCTAATGATGAATTGTAAATGTATATTTGAATTAAAGAGAACTAATGTTTTCAAGATATTTACCAAAGTGTTTTTGTTTTCCTGTGGTTCATGAGAAGTAAAACTTAGTAGGATAGAATTTACCCCACCCACACTCGGATTTTCTGCCCAACAATAAGACCTTTCAAATCCGATTACTTACAGTATGCCATGCTCACAGAAAACTAACAATTCGCGTAGTTTTACTTGGTTAGCGCATGATGTTGACAACCAAAAATGCACACAGTGGTTGTCTGCCTCTAGTATATTTTCCCTGAGATTGATTTACAACCACGTCATGTATGTAACTATATTCTTCCGTGAAAAAATAAAAAAATCAAGAACTGGTGTACTTTTGGTTTGTCGTCACATCGCGAGTACAAAGCACAAAAACAAGTTCACATCAGCAGGCATTACTTTCACAGCACGCCAAATGCTTTGAATAACCTTTCCGCAAGTCTCATCTGGACAGGGTTGTTGTCTCATGCCCCTCACAGACTTCCACTCCAGCGGCTAAGCAAACAGCCTCTGCGATTCCACATGGAGAGGCCTCCGCTTTTGCGCCCTCATTGGTCCAGACAAGCTTGAAAGCCTCCATTGAGCCAGTCAGCAGGAATTTGGGGTGCAAATGCTACTGACGGGAGGCGGAATTTGTGTGATTCTAGAAAGCAGCTGACCACTCACTTTGCGAGTTCTGCCCACCTTCTCCCGTGACTTCCCTCATTCTTCTCCGTATTTCTCTTGACTTGCCGTGTATCGAACTGCGTGAACTAACAACCGGCCGCCTTTGGTAATCCCGCATCATGACTTTGGTGAACTTGCTTGGGTCGAAGTGGAGACTGGTGCTGAGTGCTCTCTTTATTTGTATCATAATCTCCGAGTTAGGTAAGTGAGTCAGCAGTTGTGTCGACGCACACTTCTATGTGGGAGCCCCAGGCCACCATTAGGTGTTGTTATGCTACAGTGAGGACGACAAACCGTTCATGTTCAGAAAAATGAGATACAGTAAACCCTGGCTATAACATCTTTCACAGCGTTGCTCTTTCACACATTTTTTTTCGTTCTGTTTTTTATGCTTTTATTTTTTACAGTGCATTGTGCTCTGCATCCTGATTGGCTAAGGGTCTGTAGACTAATATCACTAGTCTCCACGGCTCATTGCTGTACAGCTTGCCAAATGTCTTCCATGACAAAACCCACAATGTCGACGAAACATTCTGTAGAGTATTTCTAAAAACTGTCAGTTGTTTGTAAGAAATGGCTTATATTTGGGGGGGTTTGGTTTTTTTTAAAAAAATGCTTGGGCCTAAAAAAATGGTTCCAGTCATCTTTGTTTTCATTCAGTGCAGTATGAGAAATTGAAAAAATAAACATGACTACTTCACGGATTTCACTTATCACGAGTTCTTTTTGGAACACGTCCCCCCGCGAACGAGGGCTTACTGTAAATATAAACAGCTCAGTATCTGTGTTTGACTTGGCTGTCTGTTTGTTACTTGCTGGTTCACTGAGCATGATGAACAGATGGCTGGCACCATTATGATTCTGTGTGGTTGACAGTTTGGGTAAACTTCACCTGGACATGTACCGTACACCTTGATCCAAATCCTCGCCAAAATGTTCCTCGGTGGCCATGCATTACCACATGACTCATAAAATATCAATGAAATCGGTCTTGCATATTTTGTGTACTCCTGCTTATGGAATTTTCCCTTCGTTTTATGTACCGGTACTTCTTAGCTACGTCAAAATGTTCTGGGAAAAGGTCAAACGATGATTGCCTCATTCCCTCTTCTTTGATGGCACACATTACTGACGTCGGAAATGTTACGATACATTTGACGATGGGATGTTTTATGATATGTTCTGATTGCTATCTAGTTTATTGTCATAAAGATGCTCAAGAGCAGAGGAGGAGTCCAGGGAAGAAGGCCAAAACTGGAAAGCCGAAACAGGCCAAAGCAGTAAAGAAAGGGCCCCTGCCCGTAAAACCTAAACCAAAGGTTAAAGCCCCAATGCAGGCTCGGAATTTACTCATACAGGTAGAACTCCTTCTTTAGACGTGACCCCGTACTCTTTCCAAGTGACCCACTCTGGTTTTTATATGACACTCCAAAGGTGATAAACAGAGGTAAGTTCATGAAGGTGGGAGAGACAATAAGCGTGCACGCTGGAGACACTCTGGAGTTGAGGTGCAGGGGAAAACCCGTGCAGTGGGCCCTGCCATCGTACCTGGAGGAGGAGGATGAAGGCAGGCTCAGGTAGGCCTCACGCTTGATGAGTCTTGAAGGTACCTTGCGGACAAATACATGTCTTTTTATCTGCTGGATCAAGTTTTGCTGTGCAAAGGGGGAAGTTGGACAGCAAATCAGACAGGAAACGACATGGCAGTGGTAGTGGAACAGGCAATTCTGCCACTGGTGTCTGGTGGGCTGTGTTACAATAGAAATGGATTTTTCATTGCAGTTCGATTTTATTCTACTTGGACTTTTTTCTTTTGAATTCAGTTCGCTGTAATTCGTTTTTAGGAGGGGTTTGTTTGTTGTTATTTTTTTTTTATGATTCATTTTAGTTGAGCTTTTATGACTTTTCGTATTAGTTTTACTTTTGTTTGTATAAGAAGCAGTGATCAATTGCGAGATGTAAACAAGTTTCACAATAAGTATTATGAACTAAAGTTAATTAAAATAAACTACAAATCCCCAACAACCTTACTTCTTATGGCCGGACAGTAATACCAAAATAATTATATTTAAAATCAACCCCATTGGCTCATTTATAAAATTAAGTGACAATGATGAAATAAATTTGATTTTGGCTGTTATTTCTCTCTCTCTCTCTCTCTCTCTCTCTCTCTCTCTCTCTCTCTCTCTCTCTCTCTCTCTCTCTCTCTCTTTTTATATACACACACACACACACACACATATATATAGATATAGATATAGATATATTTGGTAAAATGCAATTTTAGTTAGTTATGTTTTTTTTTTAAAGCACACTCGTTTTATTTGACCTCATTTACGAAAATTGTACCGAATTTTACTTTCTGTTATTTGGTTAATTTTCATTAACGATGATAACCTTGGCGATAGGATCGGTTAAAAGTTGGAAGAGAATGGCTTTCTACTGTATTTTCTGTTTCGCCTCCGCAGGATTGTTCAGCATGAGCGCTATGGTGTTCTGACACTCGTCAACACTACAGGTGCAGACACAGGGGAGTACACATGCTACCCCATGTTCTGTGAGGACACAGATTGCAGAAAGAACTACGACAAAGCTATCAAAGTCTTTGTTTTCTTCCCTGGTATGGTGAAATGCCAACACTACAACATTAAAATCTTTCATTTCACTACCATAATGATAGTGACTCAATGTTGACGTGTCTTGTGACAGACCCGCAGGAGCTTTTCGTCCCATCGTCTGACTATTACGAGGTCATCCAGCTGAGATCCAACTGGCCTACCCGCCTGCCCTGCCAGGTGACATCACCCGCAGCCAATGTAACGCTGCACCGCGAGTTCCCGCCAGTGGAGGTGGCAGTGGATGGGACGGAGATCTCTTTCAATGTGAAGAAAGGTTTCACCATCCATCGACCGCGGCCTTATCATGCCGGTGCCTTGTACTGTGTGGCCAACCTGGGCGGCCTGAGGCAGAGCTCCACGAAGTACATGCTCATCTATGTCAAATGTGAGTGACTTCTGACTTAACAATTCATCTGCTATTTAAAGGACAAGCCTAACTCATTTCATGTTGCAAATATCGGTTTTGGGGGCACTACTCAAACTATTTTCGAGGGCCATGCCCACAACTGCTACTAAGACTTCTTTTTTTTCTTTATACTATAAATAAAAGCAAAATAATAGTTAAAAATTATACAACTTTAGGGCCAGTGGATTTATGTCAAATCAAGAATTGCAAAGTGTAGCAAATGACCAAAAAGGTTCGAGACACTTTCTGTCTTTATACATACAAAAATAATCTAATACTTAAATGATCAACTCATCTCAACTTCTTGAAAACCATTTCTCATCAACAAAGACAGAATTTTTTTTCAAATAGGTTACAAACATAAAGTTCTTCTGTCATTCTCCCCAGAATAGTGAACTGCCGATTAAGGTTTGTAAGTTTTTCAGTGGCCTTTCAACGTGTCTGGAAAAAAAACAACATGCATTTAAAAAGGCCACCATATCCCTGCACGATACTGCAATCACGTAATTGTACAGAATCACAGCTGACGTTTTTCCTGGCCAATGACTCATTGTGGGTACACCAGAATCCCAACATGGTTAGTATGTCCTTCACATTAAAATGCTAAGATAACATGTTGTTGTCCACTACTGTTGGCTTTTAAAAGCTATTTTGTCCCTTCAGTGTGTGTACTGTAGTAGAAACGTGTATTTGTGTGTATTAACTCATTCTAAAATGCCATCTTTAAACATTTTTTTTTAGACCCCATGGCTCCCCCCGCTCCAATCATCCAGGCCAGTTCGACCTCTTTGACTGCTGGTGACAATCTACGTGTCAGCTGCACTGTGATGGGAGAGAGGAATGTGGCAGTAGAGATCACATGGGAGTACCCGGGACAGCAGGTCACATATCATAAACACTCTATGCTCATATATATCTAAAAATGTATATGGCTGTCTTACTGCCTGAAGTGAGCTGGGTTAGGCTTCAGCACCGACGTGACCCTCGGGAGGATAAATCAGTTCAGATTTTGGATGGATGGAGAGATATACCTACCTGTATCTATTGTATGTGTCAAATAATCTGTTGAAATGAGTCGAAATTCTATTCATTTGTTCAAGCCGCCCAAAAGAAAGAACCTTGAACTTGCAAATGTGTTTTTTTAATGAGAAAAATAGCACTCTCTAAAATTTTACAATGTAAAAACATGTTGTAATGACATAATCAAATAGATTGTGAAGAATTAAACACTGATCCAATTAAGTAGCCCGTCAATGACGTTGTGCGTTGTTTGTTAGCATTGAGCTAAACAGACTACAGTAATCTGAAGCAAAGCTTTGTGGTTGTTTTGATTATGCAGTAATTTATTTGAATTATCATTGTTTATGCTTACTTCCGCTGATCGTGGCAAAGTTAGCTTAAAATAACAGTTTGACTCATATTCACTCTCTGACTTCTAACTTCTTTCGTTCTATGTTGTTTCATTTTATCTGTACCGGTAGCAGATTGGGAGACCTCTGTATACACTCGAGAGCACCAATTCAGTTGGCGGGGGCGCAACTGGTCAGCAGATTCAGTCCATTCTCTTGGTGGACGAGGTGAGGGACGTGGACCAAGGAGCATACACTTGCACTGCTGAGAACCTGCAAGGATCCAAATCCGTGTCCACCACAGTCAAAGTGCTTCCCAAAGCTAAACCTCCAAAACCGTGAAGCGCCTTTCGTTTGGCACACAGTATGTTTCACTTTTGAGGAAAATTCCGATGAGGACATAAAACCAGCAGAAAAATAGTGTGAATACATGTAACATTTAATATTGTGCATCACAGTTGATCTATTAAACTTCTTTTTAGACATACATGGCTATTTTCTTTTTTTTTTAAACTTCTTTTGACTTTTGTATGATTCCTCCATGACTGTTTTGTTGTGAGATCAATAAAGTGCTTTATTTATGTAATAATGAAAAATGAACAATTCCCTGCCAGAAACAATTCAACAATTAACCATTCATTTAGTCCAGGGGATGAATAATTTCACCAAAACTGAATAATTTAATAGTTTATGTGTACATGTTTTAAATACTGGACAATACAAAACATATTAAGTGTGCGAGTTAAATCCTCAAGTATTTAAGGTTTGATTGAAATTCGGATTAAAAGTAAGGCATTTATCATTTATGAATTACAGTGATTTTATGCGGAGGGCCTTCATTTTCAGGGGGCTAAATAGTGAGCCAACATTTTTGGATTTTCTTAACGTTATTTTATCTTCATTGTTGTGTTGTATGCGGACACAACCCTAAAATCAAAATACTTTAGAGCCTAAAGTATAACCACATGGTGCATTCCTTTTTTTCCCTAATTTTCTATCTGAAAATATTTCGACAAATTAAGACCACATACATGTTCGGCATCCACGTCTGGCGTGATTACAATTGTGGCCACAAGATGTCGCCCCCTCCACTTTTACCAAACAACATGCCGGAGCAACTTTCTCCCAGCCTCTGGTGTTTCCGCTCCGTCCAAACGTTTGAGAGGGAAACGCTTCTTCATGCCAGTGTGTATTTGTGCAAGCGCTGAGCAGGCTTATTCGCGCCGACATTGGAAAACTATCCTCTTGTTTGAATGGTTTCACCTACAGGGAGACACCCACGCTGAAGAAGACATGTCCTGCATGCGGGATATGGTGAGTGGCAAAACTGATTTCTTCCTCGTTTTAAACGCTCTTGGGTTAGAATCGCAATTGAAGGTGTGCCTGCGTGCACTGAGCAGGATGATGGAGGAACTTCACTGTCAACGTTAGTCTCAAGCTTCATCCATAGTAACGACTACTAGGCGACGGTAGTTTTTCATCACTGTGGACTGGAGTGTTTTCCAATTTCCAAGGCACATATTTTACTGCTGATAAAAACTCATTGCACGCCACCAGTCAAAAATGTCCCAGAAAATCTGCATAGTCAAAATAATTGTGCTTGGTGTCGAAATTAAATTCATTTAATTCCATTTTTGTCTGTTACGATGTACAGATAGATTTGCCACAAAAGTACTTAATATTTCTCTGACCAGGTACAATTGAGTAAGTTGCTACAGTGGTTGGGAATCATTTGTGTAACGTGTTGTGGAGTGTTTGCTGTGGACAGCTGTACATGTTTGGGTTGAGCCTTTAAGTTATTTGATAAATGCTGCTTATTCTATATTAATTATAAGCATTGTGGGAAACTAAAACCCACAAAATTATAATTTACAAGTAATACCGATACCATTACTAATCACCATGACGTTGCTATACTGTATTGCTCTCTCTCTCTCTCTCTCTCTCTCTCTCTCTCTCTCTCACAAACACACACAGAATTTCTTTTGATGGTCTGGAGTTTGGTGACAGAAAATGTGTGTGTCTGTGTGTGTGAGAGGTGGGGTGGGGGGGTAACTCAATGTTGGGGACTGCCAGGCTGTCGTCGTGGAAACCGGAGGCCACAGGTGACCTCTGACCGGGAGGGCTCTTGGAACATAGCAGGAAGGGTCTTTTGAGTGAGGTGGCTATGTGTGTGATCGCTGACGCAAATGAAGGATCAGTTCGACAATAGAGGCACAATGGATGCTGTTTTACAGGGTGTGTGGTATATTTGAGCGTGGGTTATCGGTACTTTTACTGCATGTTTGGGTGTCACGTTGGGGGAGATTTGCAGTCTTGCTGTGCTTTAGTGCAGTAGCAACAATATGTGAAATGACTGCAGTGGGTGTTATGTTTTATATATATATATATTAGAGCTGTCAGTTTAGCGCGTTTTTATCGACATTAATTTAAATGAATTTTATCGGGATCAAAAATTTTCTCGCGAGATTAACGCGGCAGACGTCACAGCGGATGTGACGTTGCTCTATAAATAAACCAGAAACAAAACATCAAGCGCGCTGCACAAGTCCACGCACGTTTGTTTTGCCAGCCATGGCAGCGCGAGACACCGAAAACGGATATTTAAATAGTTTATGAATGGAAAGTTTACTTTTAAAAATTTGCCAGATTGTTCCACTGACAAGACCAAAATGACCTGGCTGTTTTGCAGTCGTAAACTGAGCTATCATCATAGCACGTCGAGTCTGAAATACCACTTAATTAATGGCCAAGCACACCGCTGACGTCAGTAGTCCGCCCCCCTCGTCTCAGACAGACGGCTATGGATCATTTCAAAGCGAAGAAAATGGATGACACGACAAAGAACAAAGTTGCTGAAGCAATCGGCAATTTAAACAGCGTGGGCTAAAATGTTGCTAGAACAGGGGTGTCTTTATTTAGCTCATTTTTGCATAGTTGTCATGTTTGTCCGTCTGCAATCTGACGTTTAAAGAAGTAAATTGCGTTGCAGCCGGCGCTCCACTTCCGGGTTGGACCTTTGGGACTTGTAGTTCTTTTGTTCGATTCGACTTGATATGTTCATGCCGCGCTCCACTTCCGGGATTGAGTATTGGGACTTGTAGTTCTTTTGTTCGATTCGACTTTATGTTTGTGTTGAATGGTTTCTTACGTTTAAAACAATGAATAATGATGACGATAATGATACATAGTGAAATCAGGGTTATTGTTAAATAAAGGTATTCATTAATGTCAATTATATACATATTTACATTGCGATGCAGAAAGATAGATATATTAATTTTTACTGCATTTATGTGTAGTTTAGGTTATTACCTGCTTCTGATACTTCTGTTACAACTACTACTACTCCTACTTCTGCTGCAAAGTGCTCCAATAAATGATCCAAAAGTACAGAACGAGAGATCCTTCCATGCTGACCGACAATCCCTAACTGAACAACCATTACTGATTGCCAGCGAGAGCCTCCATTACAAGAATCCGAAATGATGTCGACACAAAACCGTAGAGAGACTTCCGAGCAAGAAGGACCAACAGAATCAGCATAGCCTGACTGCTGTGTTCAAAGCAAATTTGAGAAAAACGAAGTATGCAACCATGGCTTAAATCCATTATAGGCTGAGTACTAGTTTACCTTAGATGTGCACTTTATAATGTTATATTGCGCTGTTTTGATTCCCTAAATAAAGCTGTTCAAGCAGCTGTTGTGTGACAAAATATTGTTTTCACTGTTGTTGATGGACAGTAATATTGTGTGAGAGATAATGTGTGAATAACTGCTCCAAGTGAAAAATGTTCATGTAAAATTGAAAATCAAAATTGTTATTTCAGTAAATATTTGCATTTTGCACATAGAAAACTGATTCATGATTCCATGTTGATGAGAGCATTAAAATGGGGGAAAATAGGACAAAAATACAAAAGGAAATTCAGAAACGATAAAAATGAGTGAGCAATCATGATTAATTTTTAGTTAATTTGAGTTAATTATGACAGTTGAGTTTTTAATTAGATTAAAAATTTTAATCGTTTGACAGCTCTAATATATATATATATATATATATATATATATATATATATATATATATATATATATATATATACAGCTCTAATATATATATATATATATATATATATATATATATATATATATATATATATATACAGCTCTAATATATATATATATATTAGAGCTGTCAGTTTAGCGCGTTTATATCGGCATTAATTTAAATGAATTTTATCGGGATCAAAATTTTTCTTGCGAGATTAACGCCGAGACGTCACAGCGGATGTTACGTTGCTCTATAAATAAACCAGAAACAAAACATCAAGTGCGCTGCGCGGGTCCACGCACGTTTGTTTTGCCAGCCACGGCAGCGCGAGACACCGAAAACGGATACTTAAATAGCTCATGAATGGAAAGTTTACTTTTAAAAAGTTGCCAGATTGTTCCACTGACAAGACCAAAGTTACCTGTATGTTTTGCAGTCGTAAACCGAGCTATCATCATAGCACGTCGAGTCTGAAATACCACTTAATGGCCAAGCGCACAGCTGACGTTCTACTCCGCCCCCTTGTCTCAGACAGACAGCTATGGATCATTTCAAAACGAAGAAAATGGATGACACGACGAAGAACAAATTTGCTGAAAGACTCCTGTTGGATTGACCTGGCGCTTTAAGAGGGGCGGGGCTGCCACTGACAGGTGACGTTCGCGCGATGTATAAATAGCGTTTTGTTTCGTGAGTGAATACACTCGCTTCGTCGTCGGCATGGCTCAATGTTAAGCTACGCGAGTGCTTCTTATCAAGTCAGATGTGTAAAGTTAGCTTTTAGATTCACTCATGATCGGTTGCTTTGTTTGCCGCATCGCTATGCAATCACAGTCAGTTACCGTTCGCAATCGGCAATTTAAACAGCGTGGGCTAAAATGTTGCTAGAACAGGGCTGTCTTTATTTAGCTCATTTTTGCATAGTTGTCATATTTGTCCGTCTGCAATCTGACGTTTAAACGAAGTAAATTGCGTTGCAGCTGCGGTAAATAATGCCGGCGCTCCACTTCCGGGTTGGACCTTTGGGACTTGTAGTTCTTTTGTTCGATTCGACTTGATATGTTTCTGTTGTATGGTTTCTTACGTTTAAAACAATGAATAATGATGACGATATTGATACATAGTGAAATCAGGGTTGATTAAATTATTTATTAAACGTATTGTTAAATAAAGGTATTAAATAATGTCAATTATATACATATTTACATTGTGATGCAGAAAGATAGATATATTAATGTTTTACTGCATGTATGTGTAATTTAGGTTATTACCTGCTTCTGATACTTCTGTTACAACTACTACTACTTCTGCTGCAAAGTGCTCCAATAAATGATCAAAAAAGTACAGAACGAGAGATCCTTCCATGCTGACCGACAATCCTTATTCAGGGGCCGTGAAAACGGAATTAACTGAACAACTCCACTACGGATTGCCAGCGAGAGCCTCCATTACGAGTACTAGTTTACCTTAGTTGTGCACTTTATAATGTTATATTGTGCTGTTTTGATTCCATAAAAAGAGCTGTTCAAGCAGCTGTTGTGTGACAAAATATTTTTTTTCACTGTTGTTGATGGACAGTAATATTGTGTGAGAGATAATGTGTGAATAACTGCTCCAAGTGAAAAATGTTCATGTAAAATTGAAAATCTAAATTGTTATTTCAGTAAATATTTGCATTTTGCACATAGAAAACTGATTCATGATTCCATGTTGATGAGAGCATTAAAATGGGGGAAAATAGGACAAAAAATATAAAAGGAAATTCAGAAACGATAAAAAATGCGTGAGTAATCATGATTAATTTTTAGTTAATTTGAGTTAATTATGACAGATGAGTTTTTAATTAGATTAAATATTTTAATCGTTTGACAGCTCTAATATATATATATATATATATATATATATATATAGTTGGCATGGTTTTTACAACCTTCCTGACATAAGAACCCAACGTTTCTACGGATAATAGATTAAAACTCTCCAAAATGGTGACCAACCTGCCCCAATCCAAACTTCAACACAATGTGCTGGGTCAAAATGATTAACCCAATCCTGGGTAAAAGTAACCCTTTCTGCTCAAAGGACCATGGCGACCCAGCAAATGGGTTAGGAAACCAGCTCAGTATTTTGCAGTACTTTTGCCCACAAGGCAACCTTTTTCTGCAAGACAGCTGATGCGACCATCTTCATTCAGCTGTTCAATATCCCAGGGGCTCGTGTGTGTGCGGCGTGCACGTGTGTTGCCGTTTTAAACATCAGCAGCTGATGTAACACTGTCCGGCCAAATGCCGACCATTTGTTTCACACAAACAAATCTCATATGAGGCGGGGGGGCTATTTAAACCTGTTGCCAGACATGTATTGTCACTACATTATATGATTTGAGCTTTTTCCTCTAATTGCCAAGTAGCACGCATGCATTCATGCATACTTGAAATCCAGCAGATGGTCCATTGGCACTATGTTGAGTCACAGAAGTTCCCTCTCCAAGCCAGTCAGCAAATCAAAAAGACTAACCAGTCCTTCTTCCCCGAGTGCAGTCCCCACCTCCCATTTCTTTCTCCACTTGGCTCTTCCGCTCCTTTCAACTCTTTTTCTCAATGGTAGTCCCTAATCCTGAGGTTATCCTCGTCTCATTGACTCTCTCTGAATGTAGAGCTTTTCACTCCTTGGCTACGCTTATCCTTTTCAGACTATGTGCTGGTAGAACTAAAATAAGGCACAGTGGCTTTATGCACCATTGGATATTTCCCTTTAACCCATTCCGGATGTTCAGCTATAGTTAGTTTTAGTAGTGACAGATGAATTCATCTCTATTTATTTTTTATTTTTAGATGGAGGTCTATGAAACTTGAGTTATTTGCTGCAGAACACACCTAAGTTAATCATTATCCCCAAATAGCAGGTGGTACTTGATAGCTAAAGAAGGATGTTGACACTCGTGCTAGTTTCTTGCTTGGAGTGAAGACTGGACAACCCACTGAATTAAGATTTTGAGAACCTTTGATTGTTCAGGTAAGTGAAACTCAGCATAATTAGCGTCCCATTTTTGCATAATATGAGGGATAACATATCACACAATCGATTAAGTTTCATTCATTAAGCTTCGTATCTGTTCATTCAATCTTTTGTTGATTTTAACATCATCTGTCGGGGTCTTGAATACAGACTGCACTGTGTGAGACTTCAAGTGTGGGCTTGGCACACTGATCGGACCCAAATGTTCATTCCCATCAATCCCAAACTTTCAAGGTGGAGGATGAAGCAGATATAATAAGATAAGACAGAGCAAATGAAACAATGAAACAAAAGTGTTGAGGGAGGGGGTGGACCTAATGGCCTTCAGGATGGGGGGGGTGGGGGGGTGGGGGGGGGGGAGTCTGCAAGCGCCGGAGGGCGGACAGACCCCTCACTGTGCCCTTTGTCCCCAAATGTCACCAACTTCAACGAAAACGGCTCATTGCTCTAACTCTGACAGCTCCTCACCCAGGGACTATTGTCTTAGTCTCTATTGTGTTATTAACCAAAATAAGTCGCGGTTGTTTACGTCACTGCAGCCTTATCGTCTTTTTATTGATGCGCTTTATCTACCATTCGAGGTGCACCTGCACACACGTGCCTCAGTAGTGATCACACAGCATATTGTTTGGAGAAAAACACAAGCAAGACAAATGTGACACATTTAGCCAAACACTGTGAATTGCACTGAATGTAAAGCACAGCTGGTTTCATGTGAGGGGTTTATTTTCAACCTGCAGCATGTACTTTGAGAGTTGAGGTCAGCTTTAGTTCGGGTGTCACCATTGGTTTTCATAAATGACACAATGCACCGGTAAGCATTTATTGTAACCCTACCAAGGAATTAATTTAAAGGGGGTGGTTTTCAATCTTCTTAAAAAAATATGTGTTGTTAATTTTGTTTGTTTTGTTCCTGTCAATTTGACCTGACAGGAGTACATGACTAAAATTACCTGTGAAAATAAATCCATTGAACCGTTGTCAGCGATTTTTCTCGGACAAAGTTAAAGAATGACTCGGCACACAGGGAAAATTGTCTTCAATATCGGCGGGAGGGGATCTCTGAGAGCGAACGACGGTAGTTGCCCCGATGATCACACACTCGGCTCCCCCTCCGCCGGTTCGGACTTGTATTGCAAAATACAAGAAAGACACTGCCCCCGAGATTTGCATACCACGCCCCCCGGTCCGGCCCCTCGGTAGTGATCTGATCTACCCGAATACACAAGTCACAGACTTTGCTGATGACAAATGTCCACCTGGGCGTGACAGCTGTTCCCAAACTGTCTTTTGGTATTCAACAACTCTTTGATTGATTCCCACTTTGTGATTGAATCTAGCCTTCTTCCCTCTGTTCGCCCCCCTTGCTTTGACGTGATTACTCAAGAAAAGGCCCTCCGCCCAAACGGCCGACACCTCTGCGCTGAGTATGTCCAGACATGCCCAAATTAACCGAAACTTTAAACGTGATACAATTTTGTTCATAGATTTCTCTATCAACCATCTTATGCGCCTGAAACAGACAGAGAACGACCAAGGTGGAAGGAAGGTGTTCTCCAAGTGCTGACTTGACAACGTTGATCTGTAATCAACCTGGTCAACTTTACATCATCCAGCCATGGAGCTCTGCTTGCAGTACTTTAAGAAACGTACTTTGACTCCACTGAGCTTTCTATTTCCGCAATGTGAAAAAGTGTGTGCGCCTCTCTTAGGCTAAATTTAAAGAGAATGAGGGAAGTCTCTTTCATTGGCAGGCAAACAAGTTGGATGCGTTAACTCCCACAACGGTGCAAACAGCCCTTTCTCCCTGCTGCCATCTACCAAAATACCAAAAGAAAAACTATTTTACCCATGTTACACTTGCAGCCATGTTCCCCAAGTGCTCACTTCACTGTGCAGGTGGGGTTCCACCATGTCAAGACTAAGGCCTTGTTCAGAATCCTCGCCAAAATCCGATTTTCAGGATGTCAAAATATGGACTGGCAACATCAAACGTGCCACATTTAAAGGGAATGAAAAGAACTGCTTTGATTGACCATGATCAAGTCAGCTGTGACCAGTCCCACAGCGGCGCAGACCTCCTTCTCACGAATTCTCCACCCTGCAAAATTTAAGACAGCCAGGAAAATATAGCCCGTTATTGCTTCATATTTTAACTTTTTGTAATGTACAATCCATTAGAGCTGAGTCCACACTGCCTGTACTAAAGTCAGCAGAGTGTAGGCTACCGCTACACCATCATTGTATTCAATAATAGTCACATTATCCTCATTTGAAATCACATTACTGTTTTACATATATCAGTTTGACCTTAGCTACGTTTTATCTTACTGTGATTGTGGACTGTGACATATCGGCTGAGCTCCAGTGGGTGTCTGACCAAGGCTAATGTTGTTTCTCAAATGCCAGACAGCCTATCTGCTTCCTGTAATGTTATTGTCCACTGTCCAGGGGCGCTTAGACAGAGGAAATGAGTCTGATCCAGACTGTCCTCTCATTTTGTGACAGGTCCAACAGGTACAGAATCTTTAAACAGGCTCCAACATAGCCCCCCATCTTTAGTTTCTCCATCTATGGAATTCTGTAAACATTCTTGTCTCAGGCAGTAAACCAGCCCGATTGATGATAATCTCTGGGAGCAAGACCGTATGAGCCTGTGGGGTTCAGAGGTAAAGATAGGGGTGAATTCAGCCTAAATAAGATCCCCGCATGCCCACCCGTCTTTAAGCAGACTGTTGAGCTCTGCTGATCCACTCCAAGGCAAAGTGAGGAAATGCAGAAGTAACTTCTCTGCACATTTATAGAACAATGTCCTCTCTTTTCTTCCCTCTGGTTTGATTCATGTAACCTGATATGGCGCCGAACCCGTCCGGTAGCCCATCTAACAATCTGACTATTGTCCAAGCTGGGCTCACCGCTTCTTGTATTCACTCTTGTGTCTTTCAGCCCTAGTCGCAGCCTTCATTCGATAGCAAACATGCGGGTTGCGTTGGTGTATTTTTTTCCGACGCGGCCGTGTGTGTCAATGTTGGCTCTGGACTGTCCGCCTCCAAAACGGATCCACACGCAGGGCTTTTGTCTGCGGGAGAACAGGCAGAACGAGTCTGACCACATGAGCCTCTTTAAGTGAGTGCGCAGTACACAAAAAGATGAGCAGGTGGAGAGCTGGAAAGTACCCGACACCCTACAAAAGCCATATTAGGTTAACTTGGTGTTAAATTAGTAAGCCATCTGACTGCACGGCCCTTAAGCGCAGTTTAAAACAATAGTTTAGCCTCTGTTTGCGAACCATGCGGTCCTCCTACAGGTGATTGTTTAGGACCAGGGAGCTCCCTCCCTCGCATCACACTGACAAACAGGAAGTCCTATGACCTGGTTATCAGTAGGAGAAGCGGAACATGGGATAAGTCACAGATTCAATTGGACAAACAGGTAAGTGATTTATTTTCATGCTTTTCACTCCTGCCGCGCGTGCAGATGAAATGCAGCCTCTGCTCAAATACTTTAAGGTTTTGCTGGTTAAAGATGAACCAGTCACGCTGATCGAAATTAATTAATCGAAATGTACGTTGGTAATTCATCTTACATTTTTTGTGTTTACTTAACAAAATAAGGAACAAGATGTTGACTGAATTCCATGTAAATGATTGACGTATTTTCCATTTGTAAAATTAGATTCTGCTCTAACTGAAGTTGATTTACTCTATAGACTTGGAAACGCAAATTCTCGACTGCATTTTTTAAATCCGATATTCACGCTATATAAATACACAGTACATGGTTTTCAATTACAAACTGCTCCTTCATACATACATGGCCATCCACAACCTGGCCCCTCCCTACCCGTCCGAACTTCTTCAGGTGTATACCCCCACTCGCTCCCTCAGATCCTCATCCTCCCTCCGCCTGTCAGTGACCCCTGCCCGCCTGAGCACCATGGGAGCCAGAGCCTTCAGTCGCGCTGCTCCTATGCTCTGGAACAGTCTACCTCCGGACTTCCAAAACTGTACACCTCTCTCCATTTTCAAGTCCCGTTTAAAAACTCACTTGTTTAGGACTGCCTACAATACCTAATTCTCCCACTTCCCATGTCTTGTGATTTTATGTCCCGTTTTTATATAATACTTCTCTTATCTATTTTTATATTGTATTTCCTCATTGTCTGTACAGTGTCCTTGGGTGGCATGAAAGGCGCTTTTAAATAAAATTAATTAGTATTAGTTAAAGTACCGTATATATTATTATATATATTATATAATATTGGTGCATTTTAACATTTTTATACCCCCAAAATTGTTCAAATTCTGCGTTCGATAGGTTGATTTTGTTTAGTGTTCAGTCGGGCCGCTCATTTCTGCTATTTCATTTAAGGCTTGAACTGTGAAAGTGCATGTAGTTTACCCTCCTTGTGGAAACACTTATTGACATGCCAATGAGATGAGCGCGGTGAAAGTTCGCAGTGCGACTTGTCTAATTAGCCACAGAGAGCGCCTGTGTCTAGTCGAGCCGAATCGGAATGGGTAAATGTTGACTTTTTCAAGGCATTGCTTGTGGGAAGATGACGTCACACTGAGTACCCCCACTGAATTGACGCTAATCAACATGTGATTAGCTGATTATCACCAAAGTGGAACCGCATGGTGCTTAGATAAAGACACCTCGGATTACCTGGACTTGCTGACCCATGTAGAGATATCCCTTTATTGACATTATTTTGTGTACGTTCACATATAATTGCTGCTCTGATGGTCCGTTTGTGTCCTTGGGATTTCTTGATGGCTTGTCGACCCGAGATGCGTGAGTCATTAGGTTGCTTTTATCGAAACAGTGGTTTCCATTTGTTTTTCCATAGTGGTGCAGCTTCACGCAACCTTTACTGTTGTCATTAGAAACAGTGCAAGGAACTTGTTTCCACTTTGCTGTTTCTCAGTACAAACAAATGACCAAAAAAACGTGCTGATCAACAGGATGTGTCAGCATCCCAGTGTTCAACCTGATATGCGGGCTGATAATTTAGTGTCTCGCTAACCATAAAACCAGTCAAAAAAATCTGAAAAGCGTTACTTTAAATAATGCACTTAAGTGTGACTCATCATCGGTGACTGCTGTCCACTCGGTGAGCCCAGCCTCCATCCTGCATATGAGGATGCACGTTCACTGCGGCTGCGGACTGAGCGGACCTGGATCGATGTGGGAAGTGAGCGCGATTTGTGTTGCCGTAATTACAAAAGGGTAACTCCTACGTGAACCACAAGAAGCTTCACAAAAGGGAAGGCAAACTCTTCCCCACTCTCGCTCTCCTGTGCTTCTATCTAATCAGCTCATGCCACACACACACACACACACACACACACACACACACACACACACACACACACACACACACACAGTATGATTATTAGATGTCGGTCATTAGGCTACCCATGTGTTGTTCTCATGGGTCTGCTGTTTTTGAGACCATTCTGAACTGACCGAACACACAACCCTTCCACCATAGTATCAACGGCAACGTTTGGGTTCTATGAAGGTGCATTAATCATTAGCCAGGGAGAAATGCTAAGAATGTGCATTTCTTTCCTTGTATCGTTCTCTTGGTTCACGTTCCTCTCACTGGACTGCTGCTTATTAACAACGTGAGCATGAACACATGCTGGCTTCAATATTGCATTTTTCATAAGCGCTAAAGTATTCATTATATTTATACAAATTTTTAAATTAATCATCTGATTAATTGGTCATCGAAATTTTATTCTGCCAAATATTGACAATTTAAAAAAATCTGCGTGTGTCAGTGGGTCCTGAATTGTTATCGTTCTTCATATTATCATTGTTATTAATAACCTTATAAGTAGTACTAATTAGTATAAATATTGAATATTTTGTTTGTTGACGATACTGTCAAATGTGCCGTTTATTTGTATTCATGCATATTTCACGCAGGCGGTCTTTTCCTCACGATGGTGGCGTCGTGATTGTCTGCCTCCCAGTCGAGAGGTTCTGGAAAGATCAGTGTGGGTTTCCCTCCGCATCGTTGTTTCCTCTCACGTTCCAAAAACCATGCATGCTCGTTAACTGAAGACTCGAAACTGCCCATTGAGGTGATCATGAGAGCGTATTGATCGGCCATTGATCGCCTGAGACCGATTTGCTGATCATTCCAGAGTGTACCTTACCTCTCGTCCAAAATTGATGGATGGAGAACTGCTTTGTTTTACCCACAAGGCGGATTCCTGAAGCCCACATGGGTGTGGGATGGGTGCAAAGCAAACAGATGCTAACCCCGGGGGTCGGGTACTTATCCTTATTCTCCGAAAGCGAATTTTACTCGTATGGACCAAACACACACACACAGGCACACACACACACACAGGCACACACACACACACACACACACACACACACACACACACACACACACACACACACACACACACACCAAGTGGTAATAACAGTCAGAATTTCAAATTTCACCAAAGTCGGGCAAAATGCAATTCATTCATTCTCTGCTGCAACAAACTAAAAAATAAATAAACAGAGCACATGTGAATAGTGCTAATACGTGTGTGCGTGTGTGTGCGTGTGTGTGTATCTATCTTGGCCACACGGTCCCTCGAGGCTTCATTTTACACCAAAACAGCCTTGCGTAACATCCGAAGATACAGGTTAATATGGGTCCATGCAGCCGTGCCAGTTCAACCAGCTGTACGCCCATGTGGGGTTACACATGACAACTGTAGCCGATATTTGAATTCTGTTAAGAAAATACAAAATGACACAACCAGCAAAGGTCAATATGCATTCGCCTACTGAGAGCAAAGACATCTCAGCTGCAGGCACCATGGCTAACATGAACATGAGACATGGGAGATGACTAAATTGTCATAGTATGATGATGTACCGGTACATTAAAAGTGTGCTAATCTTAGCCTAGCGGCCCGGTAGTCCAGTGGTTAGCACGTCGGCTTCACAGTGCAGAGATGCCGGGTTCGATTCCAGCTCCGGCCTCCCTGTGTGGAGTTTGCGTGTTCTCCCCGGGCTTGCGTGGGTTTTCTCCGGGTGCTCCGGTTTCCTCCCACATTCCAAAGATATGCATGGCAGGCTGATTAATCACTCTAAATTGTCCCTAGGTGTGAGTGTGGGCGTGGATGGTTGTTCGTCTCTGTGTGCCCTGAAATTGGCTGGCAACCGATTCAGGGTGTCCCCCGCCTACTGCCCGGAGACAGCTGGGAGAGGCTCCAGCACCCCCCGCGACCCTAGTCAGGATCACGCGGTTCGGAAGATGAATGAATGAATAATCTTAGCCTTTAAAATTTTTCAAAAGCCCAATTTTTTCTAGTATTTTCATGAGTAGCCCACACTGTCACACAGACGCAACTTTAATTGTGCTTTTTGCCTCTGCATTCTTGGAAGTTACAAATTGGTGTTGGGCCAAGTTATTTGTGGAAAAATGATTTGCGGTCAGAACAATGTGAAAGTAAAGCAAGTGTGACGATCAGCCGATTTGATCACGTTCTTACTGTCAACACTTGTCAAAAGCAAAAGAACGAAATGTGCTTCAAATATAGAAGAGAGCAATCATCTCCCTATGTGAGGGCAAAGAAGAGAGAGTGTTGCGTGCAAACGTCACCATGGGGCAGGATTGGCGAAGATTGCTCAGCTGTAGCCTCTAATTGTTAGCTGGTTATTCATTATGGATGCGAGACACGGACGAAACCCTGAGGCAACTTGTAGAAGCCAAGGAAAAAGGCTGTGAAATACGTCTTCTCTGCAATCTGAGGGCAATTTGGATGTCATATCCTATGTGTGATATATGACATGACACAGGCTGCACACGTACATGAAAATGCGGCGAGGGATGTCTGTGGCTAAACCGAGCCCATGTCATTCGCACCTCGGGAGCAAGTAGACGCAACTTGGCACACAAGGTGCACTATAATTGCAAAACACGGAGGACCAGAAGCAGCCGTAGGGGGAGGCACGGGGCATGACTCAGTGGTGGTCAAGAGTGGCACTGTTAAAGCTCTAGTGTTCTCTCTCACACTGTCTTCATTGATGGCATCTACAGGGGTCAAAGCGGGTCGTATTTGTTCATCGCTGCAGAGAAAAGCTGCTATTGAGCACTCGGCGTGTAGACGCCAGACACAAAATAGGGCAGAGGATATTTTAGGGACCTGGCAGCTACAGTGGTGTTTTCATATGGGGGAAAAAATGGCGGCACCCCAACCATTTAAGCAGGCTATAACCCGGAAAGTGTAACTGAATTGTTTATTTATTTATTTTTTTAAATCCATCCATTCATCCATTTTCACTTTCAAATATCTATTCCAAGGGCATTTTTATTGTGACAAGAAAAATGAATCATTGTTGCTTGAAATGCTGCCATTTATATTTATTGAGACCAAAAGAAATAGACATTTGTTTTTTGTTTCATCTCTTGAAGTTATTTGATAAATGCCGGTTAGTCTGTATTAATTATAAGCATTGTGGGAAATTAAAACCCACAAAATTAGGATTTACAAGTAATACTGATCCCATTACTAATCACCATGACGTTGCTATATTGCCTCTCTCTCTCTCTCTCTCTCTCTCTCTCTCTCTAAGATGTCGCCATGAAAATATTCATCCACCCATTACCTGAACCACTTATCCTGTACAGGGTCGCAGTGGTGCTGGAGCTTTCGGGTGAAAGGCAGATTACACTCTGAACCGGTCGCCAGTCAGTCGCAGGGCATATTGAGATGAACAACCATTCACACCTTCATTCACACCGCCACTGAGTAGAGCCACAGCTAAGACAACAAATCAATTAATATGGACTAAATGCTTCTGTCTTTTACCCACACGCAGTCAGTGGCCATAATTCTATTTGTCAAAAGTGCCCTTACATTTCTCATCATTTTATCATGATCTGATTGTTATATGACTGGGTCATAGTCTGGTTGCTTGCCTGATAAAGAATAGAGCGTCTTTCAGATGTAAGGCATGGAATGGACAATGTTTGGGAAATTTGAATGACGAAAAGCCTGACAAACAGACCATAAACCAAAGAGTGTTGGTTGATAACAAAAGTATGGAATGTTAAGGAGGTACCAGCAGAGAAAACCCCTTCACAGATCTTAGATCCCACCAACCCACATCGGAGAAAATAAAGAAGCTGTCCATTGACTTTACATGCATGAACCTGCTTGTTCCATTTGCCACACCTGAAAAGCGACATTAGCGTAACGAATCGCAATGGCTTAATGGGCCGATAAGGAAAATTAAGTGGATGAGTGTTAGGATCTCCAACATTTCTGACATGTTTATAAATGATGCAGCAACTTCGATTGAAGGGAGCGGCTGTTCGATGTCAGCCACGGGCATACAAAAACGGTGTTTTGGTTGTTAATAAACGTGAGTTTGCTGACTAATGCCTCTGTAATTCTTAGTCGACGCTACATGTGTTGTTTTGTATTTTGTCTTTTTTTGTTAACTTTTCTTTTGATGGCGGCGCGGACACCCGCAGCGGCTCCTCTTGTTTCATGTTGAGAGGGAAGAAATTTCATCTGTGCTGTATGTTACACATACTGTACATTTGACAATAAAGTTTATCCAATTCCAATTCCAATAGGTTAGCGTACCATTACATCAGACACAAAAGCTAGCTAGCTTTCAGACAAGACTGTCGCTCTGTCCAAATATGAAATCAGGAATCAGCCACGACGTGCCTCCTTTTTAGAGGCTCGTTTATCACCACTGCCATGAAAGGGAGATTTGCATCGTATTCAGTATTTTTTGGTCAAATGTACCCAAACTTTCACACTCGTGCTCACGTGGGTTAGCCATAACACCGCATAACCCCCAATGCTTCTGTTTACATCATGGATTACCACGACCGCGCATTTGAATCACAGCCAAGGCTTCCAGTCAGCGGGATAAGTGGTAGACAGGGAAGATTCGACAGGAAAACAATGCGCCATCTAAATACATATCTAAATGACTCGTCAAGACTCATCGACTAATATTGGCAGCTCTAGTATGTGTATATACGGATGGATGGATGGATGGATACCTCTGGATAGAACTAGACCTCAATATTTCAAACTCAAGTGTTAACCAGCGTAATTAAATCTCACGGTATCACTGCAGTTGTTAGTGGAACAGATTAAGGGAGGCCAGTGGATGATTTGAGTTTTAGCACGACGCCCTGCCTCCACCAAGCTCATGTGATGTAACCAAGTGTGCGCTGTGTGGGAGATTGAGATGGAACCTGCAGTTACCCCACAAATGTAAACAAACTTTGATATGAGGCAGGGGAGGCACTGTCCGTGGGGGTATCAGATCCGCAATCATGGAGGTTTTTTTTTTTTTTGCAAGGCTGTGTTGAGTGACCCGCACACATACACAAGTGTGTGTGAAGCGTCCGTGGGAGTTAGCATTCGGTGCATCAAAAAACCGACAAGTCCAAACCCGTGTTCTGTGAAGTATCTTTGGAATTTTCCTTCCACTGTGCATGTTGTGGTGCTGCTGACTGACCCAAGTGTCTCCGAGCGTCTGAACTGTCCACTCTTCACACTCAAGTGTCAGACTTCTATCTGCTATTTTAGGAGGGACTTTGTCCTAGAGAGCCTCCACTTGAAAGCTGAGGGTTTTGTTGTCATTGTGGTTATTGTAGATGTGGTAGCTGTGCGGGTTATGCAAAGATGAGAAGCAAACATTCGCATAGAGAAAACAGTATGATGCATTTTTGCAAACAGAGTGTGTCCATTGGAACTTTTAAGGTCCAGAATGCTTCGGAAGTAAGGATGAACAATCACATTCAAATTGACATCACAATGTAGTCGTTTGAGATTTTGAAATCGCAAAATCTGGAATTTGGTGTGTGTCTGTGTGTGGGGGGATTCATTTGAAATACGGGAGAAGGCGACCTTGAAAAAAATAAGCAAATACAGACGTTCCCCAGCTTACGAACGAGATACATTCCGAACGATCGTTCGTAAGGTGAATTCGTTCGTAAGTTGCTTCAGTGCTATATTTTGTATGGAATGTATGTTTAAGGCTTACCGTAAATTCCGGACTATAAGCCGCTACTTTTTTCCCAAACTTTCAACGCTGCGGCTTATACAGTGATGCAGCCAATTTATGTAATATTTCTAACGGCCGCCAGGGGCGCTCGAGTAGAAAAGGTAAGATTAAGACTGCCGCGTCACAGGCACCGTTTGGGAAGAAAGTTATATTATTATTATTGTTAAGTTATATTATTAAAACTTTGAAAACTCTCTCTGTGTACCGTCTTTCTTTGTAAATACGTTTACATGTTTTGATGTGGGCACATGCGGCTTATATACAGGTGCGGCTTGTGTATGTACAAAATTGGTTTTCCTCTAAAAATGTAGTGGGTGCGGCTTATAATCAGGTGCGCTCTATAGTGCGGAAATTACGGTATATGTTTGACATCCATATAATGGGCAGAGAACTTTTCGTCACGTTCTTCCGGGCTCGAGGGTTAGCTGCCCGGTAAACTAGCAGCGGCTTCAGCTTGAAGCTCCCGATCTTTCTGTTTATAAATGGTACCGATGGTCGAACGATTCATGTTGTATGCACGTGCAACGCTCACCATTTTCTCACCCGCATCAAGCTTCTTTATTATTGCCGCTTTCATTTGAAATGAAATGGCTTGCCTCTTCTTTACATTTCCACTCTCACTAGAAGCCTTTCGCTTTTCACCAACCATATTGAATAATGGATGCACGAGATATTTAACAACTGGGCAGAGGAAGCCGGATTCGGGGTGGATTCTGGGCGAGCTCTCACAGCGCCTCACGTCGGTATTAGCGGCGGAAAGAAGTACTACAGTACCTGTACTCGGAAAAAGGCGTGCAATACAAAATCTAACTTTTACTTTTCTTTCTCGACATACCCGTAAAAATGTTCGTATGTACCGTTGTTCGTAACTCGGATGTTCGTAAGTTCGGGGAGTGTCTGTATTCTATCGCAATCGCAATATAGGAGGGGGGAAAACATGCAGTTACCGGTATATTGTATTTCAAAATTGTTCTTCCCAACTCACAATATCCAACTTGTCCGCAGGAAAAAAAAATCCTTTGGAAAATAATGGAATGTGTGAATTCATCTGTTGGCATCCTAAAACATGAATCAATTGCCTCCTTAGCATTTTGAAATTCTTATCATACACCCATGTACAGTATTAATAGTAACACATAAAAGGTAAACTGCCCTATATTAAAACGTTGACAATGAAAACATGGAGTGTTTCCACTTTTAGAATGACATGCACAATGTTTGACATGACCACTTAGTATTCAGTGGAAGTGCAGTCATGATCTGGACACACTGCAAGAAATTTGTTACGTGGAACAAAAATTGCCTATGAGCATAATAAAAAGCTAAAGAATACATTAAAAAAAGTTATCACAGAGTGGAAAAGTTTTCTGCCTTTAAGCAAGAAGACTACATCTGTCACGTTGCGTGGTGGACCCCAAGAAGCAGGCACGAGAGAGGAGCAGGTTGTACTTGATGAATTGTATTAAAACAGAGAAAACTAAATCACAAACAAACAAAGTACAAAACGAATCCAGAGTAGCAAAACAAAACCATGACTGTGGCAAAAACTAACAGGAACAGAACCATGACAGAAACAAACATGGCAGTTGCAAGCAGCAACAATGACCCGACCATGAATGCTCGGGGTGGGAGTCCTTTTAAAGCCACTAATTACCTAACGACCAACAGGTGTGCAGCTGCAGGGGAAAAGCCCCACAGTGCCACCTGTTGGTCACAAACTGAAACATGACAACATCAATCAAAAGATGGGGATGAGGCGGACTAGTCAGGGCTAGCTTGCTGCTGTAAATGTTGTCGTCCGGTTTGTTTAGGCCAACACACTGAAAGGTAATGATGGAAAACAAAGTAGATGCTGCTCTTCCTGTCGAGTATCGATCAGCTTGCAGTATTTTGGGCTTGATACATCCTATGAAGCCAGTGACATACAAGATACTGTAAAAACAAAACACTCAGACTTGGATGCAAAAGAATGTGATCGGGACATCTCTACTAATTAAATGGAGCGTGATAGTAACACTCCATTACAAACGAAGTGCTTAAAAAGTCAAGCGAGAAGATAACCGGTCAGCGCGCGGTCGAACAAGCGTGCCCGCAAGCTAGGGCCAGTGATGGCTGATTCTGTTTCACAGATGATATTCATCATGCACTACTGTCAAGTTGTGCATATTTTTTTTTATTACAAAAACTAGTGGGTTTTTTTTTATTGTCAACCTCCTGTTTAAATTAAGCTGTAAGAAGATGGAATGGGCCATGGCAAGGATGGGCGAGACAACTCTAAACGGTCGTGATAGATTAAGCATTGTGATTTGTTTTTAAGCATGGCAATTGAGACTTAAATATTTTTTTTAAATGCTTTCAATACCCCCCCACAAAAAATCGATTAAAAAAACCAAACTAAGTCAAGTCTTATATGTTTGGGGTGCCCTGGAAATCTCGGTCTTGAAGCAATTGCCTGTGGTTGTGTACATTTTCAGCATCTTTTATCTCCGTTTGTGTTGGATTGGCTTACTAGCTGGTTGATTTCGTGCAAAGTTTTACATGGTAGCTGCGTGAATTAAACATGAGCAGCTTTCGTCTGAAACTGGCTGAGTGGCCTGAGCAAAGTACCCCCAAGTTGTTTTTGCGCTCTCTTCTCTCTCCCTATTTGAACAATTTGCGTAATGGCAGAGGAAAGCTGTGTAAAGCACTTCATGGTGTATTCAAAGTGAGACATGCCAATGTATATGCAGACTGTTTGGAAGGTGAGCATGAAGAGGTAGGCAGTGCGGGGGCTCAAGCATCTGAGGTTCCAATTAGGGTCACACCAAATTATACTAGCCATTGTAGGATATTCCAAAACTTCCGATGATATTATGATAAGGTTTTATTTTTTTAATTTTATTTGCCAGTCCATTGATATTATCAGTTAGCGTGTTAAAATCGTCAGCAGATCTGCCGCAGCTGTGAGGGTCGCTGGGTTCGAAACTTTGCTGTTGCATGTTGTCCCCGTGCCTCACTGAAGACGTTTTCAACGCAGACTTTAAATTCAAATTAAGAAGAGTCTTGTTTGACAGTATGAGCCTTATAACTAACGGATTTGCGTCCAGTCTAGAGGAAATGTATGTTGCACCAAGAGCGAATGCTCATCTTCATAAGAATACTGCTGCTTTTGTGGTCTTTCAAATGTTTTATGGCTTCTGGGCTTGATGAAATCACTAGACAACCTCAATGAGGTCATCGTAGAGGGCGTAATGTGAGGGTGGGAGCAAGGGTAAAGAGAAAAAAAATGCAGTTAATGATTTATCAACATGTCAAATGACATTGACTTAGATAGACTTCTCGGTTGCTTGTCGTCGGTTCTAAAAGGAAAATGGGCACTATGAATGAGTCTTTTCGCAGTCTCCCAATCCACTGCACTTACTGTTTCCTTAAAAGGCCCAATTTTTGATTCAATGCACACTGATCTTTTTATTTTGTATTGTAGCCACATGTCTGACATTTGCAACAAAACAAACCACATGAAAATCACTTCAATATGCAGCAAGTTAGGATGATTTTTTTACCTTCCGTATTGTTTTGGAAAACGAATGAATGATACATTGATTAATCATGTTTTAATTAATAGTTTGGTCCATACAATTTAAGAAAATCATCAAAAATGTTGACCACTGTTATCCAAAGTAAAACAAGATGAGGACTACAGAAATCGGAGAACATTTACTGTACAGAGGCTAAAGGACCAAGGATTTATACAAATTTAAATTAACCGTTAATCGATGATCAAAATAATTGTCGATTCATTTGATCGATTAATTGTCGATTAATCGTTGCACCCCTACAAATATCCAAGGTTTATCTTTGTGCAGCAATAGCTCGACACCAATTTTGCATGGTAGATGGAGACACTTCTTCAGTCAGTCTCAGGGAATATTTGTTCTGTTTACCTGCCATAAATAGCCAGCTCGATAGACAGATGCCGGTAGGTAGAACTTACCTTAACAAGAGTACTGCACACAGCATCCATTTTGTCAAGAGTACGTTGGACACGTGACTTTCGTGGGATGCAGGCCATTTGCAAGCAAAATAAGCACCAGATTGAATTGGCCATGACGCTCAGCAAAACATATCCCCTACGAGCTTTGCACTTGTAACCTAGTTGGATCAGAGTTACGCAACAGGCTTGCGATTTGACATATGCTACCCGACCTCCGGATAAACATCAGCCTCCTATGCCGCATGCTATTTGCTGCCGGGACGGCCAGACGTGAACGCGTGATGGTTAAAACCACTTCTGAAACAACTGCGAGTACACAGGGGGTATTTTTGCAGAGCTGTCGGATGTTTGTTCTTTTCGCCAATGTGTAATTTTTGCATGCATTGTTGTCTGATGGGAGATGAGGCTGGGCTAGTGCGTATGCATGCGTGTGTGGGTTGAGCTGGTTTCTGAGACTGCTGCTTGCGCACACATGAGGACCGCAGCTGATGACATACGTTCATGGTAATAAAATGGGGCAAAAGGTGGAGCGGAGAAAAAGGGAGGGAGGGAGGGAAAATAAACTGAAGTGAGCATGTAGCATTTAAAAGGTCAAGACAGGAAGTGTAAATCTTGTCACATTTATCCCATGCAATGTGTTTTCTCTCTTTCCAGAGCACCTTTCCTCCTTTGTGAGCCGTGTCCCTGATGGCGGCCTCGGTTCAGACACTTCCTCATCCTGGTAAAAAATTTCAAAGCCCGTCCTTTTCGCCCCGCTGCAACATGGGAAGTGTAGGCAGTCTGGTGGAGAAGCCCGACGTGTCTCCTACTAAAGTCAACCAGGCCGTTCCCCAGGTGAGGCCCAAACTGTCCAATGGCCTCGTAAAGAAGGGCTTCACCCAGAGGGAGCTCCTCAACTACCTCAACATCACCAGGTGGGTGACACCACTAGTTCCATTCCCAGGCTGTTGTCACATTCCGTGGCTGATTTATTGTGTTCCCAAACAGAAAAGAGCCCAAAGCAAACCAGAGCGGTGGCTCCAAGAATGACATCATGGCCTCTATCGGTGGGCATAAAAAAGAAAACCTGTATGCCAAAGTCTTTAACAAAGATGGCACAGAGATTGATTTGAGCAAGAACTCACTACCAAGTGGTGGAAAATATGAAAAGGTAAATGTTTATTTGAGTGCACTATCTAATAACATTGATTATGGCGCTCTAAAAATCACTTGGGTCAAAAATCTACAGAGGCCTAAAAGTGACATGGAGGAAAAAAAGAAACGAATCTCCTTCGGACGAGAAAATTTTTAGTCTAAACGAGAATGATGATCCTCACCTTATCTTCTTTTAGTTGGTCGATGACACTATTTGGTATACTGTAGTCCTTGTTTTGAGGAAAGAGTGTCCTCTTCCTCCGCCATTTTCTCTTTGCACTGGAAGCAGGTTAAAAATAGGCTATCGTTCACAGGAAGCTAGCTCACGTAGGTAAATAAGCTAGCACTCGGGAGAAAGATGTTTTTCATTCAACGAGTGAGATTTTTTGTTAAGATAAAAAGGTTTCTCGGCCTAATGAAACGAATAACCCTAAAGGAGGATCAAAGGGACCCATGTGGCAGTCTGTCCCTTTTTGACACAAAATTGTTTTTTGGGGTTTTTTTTGCCCAACAATTTTGTGAGTGAAGCCCTAGTCTTTGGAATCCAGAGGAGTTAAAATCTTGGGATTTAAACCCTTATTGATTAATGACTGATTAAAAATGGCATCTCTATACTTCTGCCTTGTCCATATAATAGCGGATAAGTAATCGAAGCACCATGTAGGGGATAGAACGTCATAATTTGATTTAGATACGGCCTAGGAACACAATAATAACTTCCAAGCAGCCAATGTGGGTGTTTTATATTGACATCCAGCCAGTGGCTAGCTGCCAGGGCTGTGCTAAATGGATCAAGTATCATATTTATACTGCTCTGGATGCATCCTTCAACACGCCCGCAACATGTCAGTGGTCAATCAAGCGTCCATTTCGGAGACTCACTGTGCTTGGATTCATTGCTTGCAACAAAATCTCGCAAACTGGCATTCAATCAGTCGTGCTGGGAAGTCTCAATGCAAGACAAGACAACTTTATTTATATCGTACTTTCACAACAGCTGCAGAGCTTGACAGAACATTTATTTAACATAAAATAATATTCATTCAACAGAACACATAACATAAACCACCGACAATAATGCAATCATAACACCTATTCCTTTGTATGTCTTGCTCAAGGCGAAATAATAATGATCTTTTTTTTGTGTGTGTGAGTTAATTTGGTAGGCCAGCATCCACGTATGTGATTTCCTAAAGTCTCTTGAATGTTCTTGTTTCCCCCAGGCCCGCTTCAGGTCATCTGCCTTCAAACCCGTCACTCCCAAAAACTTCAGTTCCATGCAGAACCTGTATCCATCTTCCAAGTCAGAAGACGTGGACCACGGCATATCTAACGGGCTGCACAGATCTTACGCCCATCTCTCCAAAACTCTCTCCAGCTCATCTTCCTCATCCTCGCCTTCTCGGCACGGAGGCTCCACCGCTGGTAACGACAAGGTACACGATCTCTTCCATTATCATTCACAAAATTTTCACTTGATCCCAGTTCAGCGGAAGAAAATGTGTTCATTTTGCAAAATCTCTTTCCGAGTGCGAAAACAGACCAGGACTAGAATGGCTCGGCGGTCCAGTGGTTAGCGCGTTGACCTCACAGTGCAGAGGTTCAATTCCAGCTGCGGCCTCCCTGTGTGGAGTTTGCATGTTCTCCCCGGGCCTGTGTGGGTTTTCTCCGGGTACTCCGGTTTCCTCCCACATTCCAAAAACATGCATGGTAGCCTGATGGAACACTCTAAATTATCCCTAGGTGTGAGTGTGATGTTCATGATTGAACCCACAATGTTTTTAAGCCATGTGTTTTTCAAAGTACAATAGACAGCCAAAGAAGTTGACAGTCAAAAAAATCGACATTATGATTCCACATCACTGAAAGTAAATTGCCGGATTCTTGCTGAATTATAAGAGAAAACGCATCACTCCCCAATAAATTTTCTGCATCATAAAAAATGGTCCAAAGCGAAGCTTATCAACAATTTGGACATTGTCTAGCATTGCATTTAAATGGCATTCTTATTGGTGTGTAGGTTCATTCCTCCGCGCGAGGGGCGAGCCAGGAGGATGACAATCTGTCCGACTCGGGCCACAACTCCATGAGTAGCCTGCCGCCGTATCGGCCCCCCTTTCGCCCAAACCTGGCTCAAATCAGGTCTGTGTCACTTCCCAGCCTCCAATCCATTGTTCTCATTTCTTCATCGCTGCTTGAAAACGACATTTCTATGGCCTTTCTAGTGCATCTATGGGCCACATCAATACTATCGGCTCTCTGGACCGCACCTCGCTGGGCGCCAAAGCTGTTGGGTCGGGAGGTGGGACCGTGGGGGAAATGGCGTGTCGCAGCATGGCAACGCTCAGCCGCCTGGTGCCGTACGGAGGAGAAGCGCCACCTCCTTATGACTGGACCCTCTCCATGTCGGTAGAGGAAGTGGTGAGGATAATCGGAGAGAATATAATTAAAACATGCCGCAGTGTGTGTGTGTGTATCATAATCGATTTGCTGAGTAACACTAACTACTTGTACAAGGCAATAATTAGTAAATCAATTACTTTTTATAAAAAGTCAGTTGTATCTCAAACAAATTATTTTTTTTTAAGTAACATGCCATTCGTGATGGACGTACACAGAAATAAACCATGAAAGCTCATGGTTAATACATAAACGTTTTTGCTGTCATTACAGTTAGTTTTATAAACATAAGATGTCGTTTCAGTTAATTCTTTTTTTAAGCATTTTTTTTCCATTAATGACAATATTTTTAAATATTTAAGTTTTGTTAGTTTGTTATTTTTCATGAACTCGAATAACCTTGGTCCACGCGCATAACATGACCCTCTCAAAGGTGCGCGATCTGGAGGAGCGGCTGGTGGAGAAAGAACACGAGCTGAAGCAGATGAGAAGAAACCTGGACGAGAGCGAGGGCGCCATCGCCCAGGTGAATCTCTCTTCTGGATGACGAATCAGTATCGTCCGTCTTGTTGGAGGCCTGCGCCTCACGTTGTCCCTGTGTGTAGGTGTTTGAAGGCAAACAACGTCTGTGGGAGAAGGAAGTGGAGGAACTGAAGCGCCTCTACGCTGCCAAGCTGCGACAGGTTTCCCAGCATGCCCAGCGATCCCAGCGTGGTTTCCAGCTGCAGCTCTTCAAGGTCCAGCAAGAGAAAACCCAACTGCAAGAAGAGCTCGAGGGTCTTAAAAGAAGCCAGGAGGGCGGAGCCAAGGGCAAGCCAAGTAGTCCCACCCTGGAGGAGACACAGTGGGAGGTGGGCTACACTTTATGACCGGGAGAAGCGCTCGCTTTAAAGTGAATTCGATGTTGCTGGGACTCATTTATACCTTTTGTTCCTCAAAGGTTTGCCAGAAGTCCGGAGAGATCTCCTTGCTCAAGCAGCAGTTTCGAGACTCTCAAGCCGAGGTGACCCAAAAGCTAAGCGAGATCTTCCAGTTGAAGACGCAGCTCAGAGAGACTCGGCTGGAGCTTCGCAACAGGGACAGCCAAGTCGATGCGCTGAAGCTCATCCTGCACAGCTCCCAGTGTCACAGAAGACCCTCTCGCGGCACCAGCGACCACGGAAAAGGAGACGAAAGTGCAACAGGTAGTGTTTGGGGCTCAATTCAACACATTTGAAATGCTTTCAAATTCTGAATGGGACTCGACATGACAAATGAGAATCTACAGGAATCATGTGATAATTTGCTGGTTAGCTCAGTGGTTGCCAACCTTTTCATCTATTTTACATTGGGAAAAAAATTACGGCACACAACCAAACAAAAAATGCCAAAGAAAATATGAATATTAAAATGCTGATTAGACTGTCTCAATTTATTCAGTGTTAAGTCTGGGCATGTTGAATAGTAATAGTTGAAAGCCAAGCTATTATTTATTCTGTTGTATGAATGTCAACAGGTGAGTACACAGGTTTACCTTACCTTCTGCCATCTGGTGGAAGAGCATTTGTTCTGCTCATCACTTTATGTGGCTGGCATCGCTAGATGAATGAAGATACATAACAGTAAACCTTCTTCCTGGCACGTTACAGGTTCACCGTCCTGATAAATTGCATAATTCTTTTTTTTAAACAATAGATAACTGTTTTGGTCTAACATGCGTTTATGTTGGTTGCTATTCCACTTTCGTCCACTAGACGGAGGCATACTTAGTTCGTTTCAGACCGTGTACATCTGAAAGAACAATGAAAGAGAAAGTACAGTACTGTCCGTCACCACAGCCTAGTTTTTGGTGCAAAAAATATTGAATGTCATCGGCTCTAATCCTGCTTTTTATCATTATTGATGTACTTTATATTGTGAGATGATAAGTTAATTGTATGGGGAAAAAATGGGCTATGTTGTGGGATCGGTACACACTGTTACGCAATTCCGTTATCCATTGCTCTTACCCTTTCCTTCCCAAAAGTATTTAAATGTGTTTGTATTAATGTAAAGACCTTTGGAAAAAATATGAATCCCGTAACTGCTCTAAAAGCATGCCTGAAGAGTATTTAAATATTTCCATGTCAACATCAGAACAGGAACATTTCCTTTTCCAAACTGTTCCCAGTTTCAAATATTAAAAATAAATGTCAAAATGTCAACATTTTAATTTGAAGGCAACAGGGTTTAGTCCAAAGCTAAAGGTGTGTGTGAATACTCCATATAGTGTCTATGAGGAAGAACGACGATCATAAACCACCTTGTTATTTTTAGAACAACAAAAAAAGAGGTTAGTACCTCATTAATGAAAGCAGGTCAGGATCAGACAGCTCCACTGGACCGCCGATGAGACATTCGTACCATCTTTTGCTCGTAGGAGTGTGTGCGGGCCCGACCGAGGAGCGTCTGCGTGCCGAGCTACTTTTGGAGCGGCGCCAGAGTGAGGCCCAGGCCGCGGCTTTCGAGGAGGAGAGGCGGACATGGCAGAAAGAGAAGGACAAGGTCATCCGCTACCAGAAGGAGCTGCAGGCCAGCTATTTAGAGATGTACCACCGCAACGCAGAGCTGGAGAAGGAGGTGCACCAGCTGCGAGCCATTCGAGAGCAAGGAGGAAGGAGCAGAGATGGCACTTTGGAAAGGGAAGACCAAGAGCTGAAGAGCGACGCGGAAAAACAAGAGGACAGTCCATCCCCGGGTTTGCCGTGGATAGATAGGATCGAATCCTCCGAAATTTGAACAGAACACGGACGACAAGGCGGGCTGGGACCAAGAGTTAGAACTTTTAGTTTCAACCATGATTGTAATTACCAATCAATAAAGCCACACTGTACACTTTTTTGGATACCTGTGCACCTCCCGCACTCAGTCTGGGATTCTGTGATTGAAACTAATGCATTATCCACCGTTTAATTGAGGAAATTGTGTTTGAGTAGAGTAAGTTTGGCGGCATTCTGCCCCATATATGCTTTGGCAGAGGTAAAATGTCAGCCTGTGTATTTTGATAATCATAAAGTAACCGTCCAAAAACAAACAGAAGAAACAAGCACCTGCTACATTGTACAGCAGAAGTCTTCCTAAATGTGAATCTGTATATAAGCACATGATTATCGTGGGGAATGTTGTTGTTATTCTACTATCGGTGTACAGCTTTGACAATAACCAAAGGATGCAGAAGGGACTGACTTCGGTCCTAGTAAGCTTTTCCGGATTCAGGCAGAAAAGCTGCATGCGGAAGTTCGGTATCAACAAGGACTAATGTTTGGTGCCAAGATGTGAAACTATTTTGTGAAAAGTGGCTCTAATGATGAAAATGACATTGTTACAAATAGATTTTATTCCTCTTTCTTGCCAGATTTATATAGTTGGTCAATGACTTGAATCATTGACTTGAATAATTACTTGGAATAATTGTTCAGCCCTAAAACACTACGTTGATATTTCTCTATCTTTCTCATGCAATGACACTGCCCTGCTTTAAAATGATATGTTGTATTCTCCTTAGCAAAACTCCAATGTATGATGAAGGTTCATGTGTTTTTGTTTTTGTTTTTTTACACATAAAAGTGTTCAAAAGCCAGCTTTCATTTGATCTTTCCACAGAGAGTGACTCTCATCCGCTTTCTGGGGTTAAATCTGAACATCTTCGACTGAATGAAACCGAAATTTGGTGTTGAGAAAAAAAAAACATCCCCAAAAGTTAAGAGGCTTTTCTGATTACAGCAGTCTGGACCGAAGCGAACAGAAATCAAAATGCTTGCACTGCACCCGAGGGTCCAGACGTCTGCCGCTCCCTCGGAGGGCTTAAAAAGCAGCACGTGGCGTGCCAATAAAAGCCGAGGACAAGTGCTTTATTGCGAAATGTACAAAGGCGCAGCAGAGGCTTTTGGAACTAATGTGGCTTTTTGAGCTTTAGCCTTGGATGCTTATCTTGGACTCTCCTGCCTTCACAGTGAAAGGCCTCACAGTGAAAGACGGATGCCTGTTTGCTTTTAAAAATAAAATAATTGAAAAAAGAGTTACAGTGGGAATTGTTTCATGGATTCATACATAGCATGATATAGAAGAATGACGCAGGATGTATTATGAATAGCAAAAGCTGACTCACCAGCTCGCTAACTCGACATTTAAAAAAGATTATATAAACTGGGCTTAATATAACTTGCTTAGCTCAAGAGAGGTGATCTGCTGTAGTGGGATGAGAGAGAGAGGACATTTTTCACTCTGGAGGAGGCCTGCAACACAGAAGGCTGCTGAGCCGATGGACTCCAATGGTTTCAAAATGTCGAAAATGATCAAGGCATTTTAATTAAATTATGTAACTTATTTGACTGACTGTGGTTACGATGGGTCACGATATCATATTTCGAGGTCAAGAAAAGATCTTTGTCACACTGCGCCATACCGGGGACTCAACATGAGGAAAATAGGCAAGTCCCAGCAAAACTGATTAATAACGTTTTTAAAGATTTAAAGCAATTATTGTCTGAGTCTTAAAATCTTGTGCTTGAAAACACATCGACATGCTTTTTGAGTTTTCCACTGTCCTTGTGCAATGAATTATTCAATCTTCATACTGCACACATGTTGGGCTGAATCAGGAAAAAGGAGGGGGTGGGGGACCAGGTGGTATCTGAGGTATTTAGCACACACCAAAAGTGCTTTGCAAATCAATAACAGTGCGACACACTAATTAAATATTTTGTAGTAATTTACAGTGATTTTGTGGTTCACTTTCCCCGCGTTCTGACCTGAAAATGTTTATACAGTACAGAAGGGAGACAACGAGGGCACGATTGCTGGCTGCTGTCCCCGTCCAGTTTGCGGTTGAGGCAATATAGAAAGTTTGCCACGCAGATCACCACTGGATGGCAGCATCTAACAACTAAAGTTCCCCCTTCCAGAGTTCCCTCCGTTACAAAATTCATCCACCCATCCATCCATTTCCTCACGAAAATTCAGGAAAGCCCGATACATTTACGCATTCATGTGTGAAAAAAGGGGGGTGATATATTGGGGGTGGGGAAAAAAGGTAGAAAAATGAATAACTGAAAACAATTGTGGTCATGTTTTAGGTGTGCCACACAAGCGTATATATACTTGTGAATAATTAACATTTGTACCACAAAAACATGCCAGGACAATGACGCACGCATTCAATACGATATTGGAGCGTGGCTGGGAGGAGACTCGATGCGCTCCCAGCCTGCTTTGCGGCACAAAGAATGTAAATAGTGTTAAGACACGTTTTGTGTCAGCTATTTCTTCATTTAGTCGTTTCATTATTAGCTATTGGTGGCCCAGTAGTCCAATGGTTAGTGCGTCGACTTCACAGTGCATTGGTACTGGGTTCAGTTCCAGCCCCGGCCTCCCTGTGTGGAGTTTGTATGTTCTCCCCGGGCCTGTGTGGGTTTTCTCCGGGTACTCTGGTTTCCTCCCACATTCCAAAAACATGCATGGCAGGCTGATTGGACGCTCCCTGGGTGTGAGTGTGGGCGTGCATGGTTGTTCGTCTCTGCGTGCCCTGCGATTGGCTGGCAACCGGTTCAGGGTGTCCCCCGCCTACTGCCCGAAGACAGCTTGGATAGGCTCCAGCACCCCCCGCGACCCTAGTGAGGATCAAGCGGATCAGAAAAAGAATGATTTAATTATTAGCAAGTATTTTATTCCGTTTGCGATGATGAGTTTGGTTTCGATGTGACACCGTGTTTGTCTATGTCTGCATGTCCCTCATAATCGCTGCAGCACCTTTTGCTGCTCCTGGAAGACATCGTCTTCTCTCAATCCAAGGTTGCACCAGTACATTACCCAGCTGCTTCGGAAAACACCTCCTTCCATATGTTGATTCCGTATTGATTCCGTATTTTTGCTTCGCATCTATTCTAAAAATGGACAACGACCCTGAAATGCAACGAAGCACTCATTGACAGTCAGTCACATGCGGGCCTGGATTGTTAGCATATGATCTTTCACATTTTTGGAAGGGATCGTGTCTGCTGGTGGTTGGGAGACAACAGCAGGATCAAAACTCTCATGCATCAGATGAGAATGCCTCAAAATCAGAGTCCTCCTCACCTCAATCCTCTGTCTTGGACACATCCTCAATCCTCTGGCAAGCTTCTATATGTTTGCTCCTGCCTTCTCTGAAGAGGAGGAATTTGGAATCCAACAATCAGGCTGTTGTGCTGTTCACTCTGTCAAAGAGCTGCCTGACTCATCCTGCGGGCACCCAACCTTCCCTGAGAATAGTGATTTCCCCTGTGGATTGAAAAAGGATGGGGGGGTCGGTTAAATTTGGCATGATTTTGAAGAGAATGTGAGAAGAATCTGATTTGTACCCTCATCGATCTGAAGGCAGTCGACGACTGTTGAAGCAACAACTTCATTCGTCTCCCCGTCACACAGAACCCCTTGAATCTTGTGCCGCAGTCAGCCAAGTTTGTCAGTTTTACCCATCTTGAAGAGCCAGTCTCCTTTAATGACGATGCAGCTGATGCCGCCTGGATACACGTTCCGCATGAACTCCCACAGCAAAGGACTAAAGGGTGGCTTGGCTTCCACCGGTTGCTTCAGACTAGAGATGCAAATATGAATGCGCTTCTCTGCTGGTCGGTTATGTAATGTCATTAAAAAAAAAAAAAGGAATCTATATGATAAGGATGAATTGAAATAGCACTAATCACTGGCTCATTTGTCATTGGTACCTTGATGATATATTATAGATTTTTTAATAGCTGAGTCCTTGCAGGAGGCAGCCAAAGCTATATAAATCAGCATGTATTGTATTGTATTGTATTGTAAAGCATTCACGGTGTCTGTGAGAATAGCGCATATTCCCCCTTTTTCCAGAATGTTGGCAATTTTCAAAAGCCCAGAGGTGAGTCGAGATTTTGCCACAGGGCACGGTAGCTCAAATTCAGTCTCCTGCTTCACTTGCTTCTAAGACAAAACACAAACAGTTTTCTTAAGCAAATGAAATCTTTCACAACACAAAGCTCGAAGAGAAAAACAAGAACAAATACTGAATACTGTACCTTTAAGAATGCAGGGCCCAAAGGTAGTAATCTTTGAGAGAAGCTGCCCTTTACCAATGATGCAATTGCGCCATATGCACAAATTATGGAAAAGAGTGCAAGCATGGCCACTGAATGTACATATAAAAAACAAAACAAAAAATGTTTTGACATTGATAGTGTTTGATTCATATTCAAAACTTGTTTTCACTCACTTTGTAGTTGGTGTGGTAATTGCTGCAGAGCTGAAAGAAGCAGACAAACAAAGAGCACCTCCATGGTTGCTGTTAGCAACAGCAGGACCAGATTCTTGGAAGTAGCTGACATGAATGGAAAGCATCACAGCTTGCTTCATGAAATCATTCTAACTCTCTGGAGATGTCAACTGGGAAGAACAACATCATCAACAGGCACCACTAGCACTGGAGCCCCACAGGGATGCGTCCTCTCTCCACTGCTCTTCCCCCTCTATACGAACGATTGCACCTCAACACACCCAGCCGTCAAACTCATAAAGTTCGCAGACGACACCACAGTCATCGGTCTCATCAAAGACAGTGACGAGTCTGCATACCGACAAGAAGTGGAGCAGCTGGAGCTCTGGTGCAACCGACACAACCTGAACACGCTCAAGACTGTAGAGATGATCGTGGACTTCAGGAAACATCCTTCACCACAGCTGCCCCTCACACTATCCAACTGCCCTGTGTCAACCTTCGAGACCTTCAAGTTCCTGGGAATCACAGTCTCCCAGGACATGAAGTGGGAGGTCAACACCAAGTCCATCCTGAAAAAGGCCCACCAGAGGATGTACTTCCTGAGGCTACTGAGGAAGCATGGCCTGCCACAGGAGGTTCTAAGACAGTTCTACACGACAGTCATCGAATCAATCCTGTGTTCTTCCATCACGGTTTGGTTTGGGGCTGCCACAAAAAAAAGGACAAAATCCGACTGCAACGGACAGTTAGGACGGCGGAAAAAATCATTGGCACCGTCCTGACCACTCTTGAGGACTTGCACACTGCAAGAACCAAGACAAGGGCACGGAAAATCCTACTGGACCCCCGCACCCTGCCCACCACCTTTTCCAGTTACTCCCCTCAGGCAGGCGCTACAGATCCATGCGCACCAAATCCAGCAGACACTTAAACAGCTTCTTCCCTCTAGCCATTAACTCCCTAAACAGTAATCCAAATCTATCTGGATAGTGGCACTTTGCAATTTTGTCGCTGATCTATATTCCACAGCACCAGACACTTTAAAGTGCTCAAGGACATCTGCATAATCGCACACTTGTTGTCCTACAAATACTGCTACTGGTCACTTTAAAATGGTTCACTGATTTTCTGCACCAACTGTACAGCTGTTATAGTATTGTATTCCACCACTGATCACGTTAGCACTGATTGATACTCATTGGGTGGTACCACCGCACAACTGTACCCTGACATTACGGAATGTCTTTCCATACTTATTAGTCATGTCCTTGTTTATGATGATACTAATGCAGCGTGTTCTACCGAAGACAAATTCCTTGTGTGTTCTACATATTTGGCCAATAAAAATGATTCTCATTCTGATTTGGTAATCCTTACCACTGATAGGAGGAAAGCGTTGATAACGACGAAAGTGATGCCTCCTGCAGCAAAATCATCAGTTGTTTGTGCAGAAAGCTGAAGTAGAGCACCTACAAATTAAAAAGTAGGGATCAGAATTGTGGGTGCAACATCACAATGTTGACAATTTCACATCTCACTTAGATGGCAAACCTGCGAATTGAAACCACGTCCACGTTGCCCAAACTGCCACATAGACTAACGCGATGATCGACCCAAAGCTGTAGGCCTGGATGACTGCTCTAGAGATGAGAACCCAAAGGACAGTCTGATGCCAGAATGAAGGATTTGTGCTGTGTACACTCGCATGAAGAGCAGACAGAGCCGCGAGCCCATGTAAAAAGTAAAACAGGGCATCAAAACTTTCTTCAGCTTGGCAGTAGGGATGGACTGCGAGATTTCCAACTCTTAAACCGGCAAGTAAAGTTTGGTTCCCTTAATAAGCCACCAGGAGCTGAAGTTGACTTTTCAGGCCATTATTTTCACTACGATCTAAGTTTTCGCCACATGCAGACAAAAGCACCTGGGATTTGAAGGGCATTTGATTATCTATCCCCTTTGATACAGACTCACTCCATGGACTTTGATGATACATGGCACCCTGCCACTCATCCCTCCAGCGCAGTGCTTCCTGCTGTGCTGGCTCTCAGCGGCATGATGCCTGCCAATGGCAAGCCCAGTGGTCTGGACTTCCTGCTGGCCTTCAACGTCGGCATTGAGATCCGCTGCCGACTCATGATGTTCTCTAATGAAGCTCAAAACATCCCCAAGGGGTGAGAGTGGAGCAGCGCGGATGAAATCAAAGAGAAGCGCTTTTGTACGGCCAGCTATCATCGATTAAAAAGATTTGACAGGTTCATCAATTTGACACTTAGGAATAAAACACAAAGAGGAGACAGGAGACTCAATTCTGGTACCAGGAGGGAACGAGGGGAAGCGTTAGGTTTCAATTAATGATTGCAGGCATAAGCGTTCTTTGCGAGCGTAATCAATCAATCAATCAATACCAAAATAACAATAATACCATTAATAATAAGCGAATGTATGATAACTAAAAATAATCAATCTATCACGTCAGATTTTCTCCGGGTCCTTCGGTATCCTCCCACATTCCAAAAACATGCATAGCAGGCTGATTGAAGACTCCAAATTGTCCCTAGATGTGAGTGTGGGCGCGAATGGTTGTTCGTTTGTGTGTGCCCTGCGATTGGGCGATTGGTGGCAACCGGTTCAGGGTGTCCCCCGCCTACTGCCCGAAGACGGCTGGGATAGGCTCCAGCAACCCCCGTGACCCTAGTGAGGATTCGGCGGTTCAAAAAATGAATGAATGACATGTTAAAGATTAAAAATACAGAGCGTGATCTCGGGCCAGCTGATCTCTGTGGCGTTGTCTACAACAAGCATTGCAGTGAATGGTCACACAAGTCACCCCCTCAATTGGACAATTAGGAGTAAAAACGAGAAAGCTAGTGGACACTTTGGGCCCTATTTTCGTGCCCAGAGCAAATCGAGCATAAAGTGTAGTCTAACTGTCAGCATGGGCGGAGTTTTCTTTTGGTATTTTCCATCGTCGGGCACAGGTAGAAAGAGGCATTTGCACCATTGTGGGAGTGAACACAGACGACTCACTACTACACAAAAAAAAAGCAGGTCCGCTCATTCACCTTAAATTCAGCGCAGGAGAGGTGCACACACAAGACTTTGACATTGCGGAAATAGACTTGCTGGAGTCCATGCGGAAGATCAAAGCCCACAAAGTACATTTATGAGGAACTGCAAACAGACCTCCACTTGCAGATGATAAGTTGACCACGGAGAGCAAAGATCACCGCTGTGAGGTGGGCACTTGGAGACCGCTTTTCATCCCCATCGTTCATGTCCGTGTATGTGAAACCCCCACCCCGATAGCTGTGCCAAGGCCCAGGGGGTTATTTTTTGAAAATCTAATAAAGACGCCTGGAGTTCCTCAAGGTTCTGGATGTTGTTGGGCTGGCCTAGTTGACACAACTCTGTAACATAGCATGGTCATCGGGGAGAGAAGGGCGGCGGTCCCTCTTTTCAAGAAGGGGGACCGAAGGGTGTGTTCTGACTACAGAGGGATCTCACGCCTCAGCCAAACCCGGATGAGCGGTAGAAAATGAATGGATGGATGGATTGTTTCTGAAACTAATCAGATCTTAAATTCATCTTCACAGTGCCAGTGCTCTGGCCCTCAACCCCATTTGCAGTTTTCCGTCCTGTAATTGGTCGGTCAGCGCTAAAACACCAAGTTCAATACGTTCTTCCAACCAAGTTTGACGAGTAAAGGACAAAAGTAGCGCTCCGATCACATTATTACAAATAATGATAATCGTGGCTGGTGAGTAGAAAGCATTTTAATTTGGGTTTTTGTCACATTGTTCATTCCAGAAAGAAAATACCCACTGCTAAGCTCTCGAAAAGTATATATTTTCTTTAAAAAACAAGAGTCGGTCTTATGAAAATTCTTTTGATGTTTCTTGGTGATAAGTGGACACTTCAATGAGGTTCTCATCTGGATCTCGGAAGTACAGAGAGGTGATTGTCCCCACCGCTCCTGTCCTCTCCACCGGGCCCTCCTCTATCTGCACTCCACACGCCTACAGACGAGGCAATGTCAGAAGCTGGGATAAATAAGTCAAATAACTACCAACGTACAAAATAATTCCGTAAGACAGGTGGACAGACCTTGAAGTGTGCCGCTACAGTAGTCAGAGGGGTTTTGGTGATGAGACACAAGTCTGCAGAGCCCGGAGTTGGATGCTTAGCTTTGGGCTCAAATTCCTTGCCGAGCTGGTGAAGGTTAAACTTCTGCTTCCCAAAGACCAGAGCTTTACGGTCTCCCTCCATTGGTGGAGCAGAAATGGCATGTGTGAGTCAGGAAAGTTGTCCAAAGTAAATAATTAGTGGATGAGCACAGGAGAAGATGCGTGACATACAATCACATTCTGCCATCTGGTGGAGGTTCTTACAAATCAGAGGGACATTTGGGGATCTCTATGGCAATCACATACAGAATGGTGTGATTAGAGAGTTAATTCATGCTATTAGCATCGAATTTATTGTGAACTCAAATGCTTGTTTTGGGATGTGGGGGTGGGGATATTTTGAAAGGCAAGTGTATGACTGAAAACACAGTGGTGTTATCAGGTGAATTTTGGTTTAGCAAGTGTGTGATGTGCCACTTGGAAATGGAGCTGGTGAGCCTTTTTGCCTGTGTGTGCCTTCAGGGCTTTTGGTGGCAATACGCCATTTATTTGTTTTTCTTTTGGTTGTAGGGTAATGTTTTGGGGAACAAACAAAAGTCAGTTTGTGTTGAGTGGAGCATTTCTCCGGTCTGAGTGTTTGCACAGCTGCCACTTTGGTGTTTGCACTAGTCTTGGCACAGCGACAGGGAAATCATGTCTTGTGATAATGGACAGAAAAGCAATGAGACGGTAATCAAATCATGACATAATGCCCCAAAAAGACTGTCAATACAATTTTTAGATGGATAAAGCAATAGTATCTTGAAACCTTCAGAATGCCATGTGGTAACTATTGCATGAAAATGATCATGGCGCTTTGATTGCAATTCCTCGTCCTGAATGAGATGTTTCACGAAGATACATGAAGTGAGCTTCACCAAGGTTTTCCCAACCTTTACTGAGTCAAGGCCAACATTTACAGTGAACACCCAAATATTTGCAGTTCAGCATTTGCACATCTTAGGACATTTTTGGGGGGAACACAATTTCAAATTTTTGATGAAAATCTCAAATATTTGTTCATTTTGGGCTCAGGCGAAAGCAACTTGTACTAGTATGCTATTATTAGTTATTATTATGGGCCTGGTGTAAAGGTGGGTTTTGTGTTTAAAAAATGTAACTACTGAATACAGTTGCTTATGTAACGTGGGTTTATAACAATGTACAAGTGGCAACTTGGCAGCCCATGGGCCACACACTCAAAGGTAAAAAAAATGCTGATAAATATGCAACATACGTTGTTGCTGAACGACATGGAGTGTGGGGTTTGGGGTTAAAGACGAAAATCCCAAAGTACTAAAAAATATTGAATAACAAAAAAAAATTCACAACTATATTGGAATTGCCTTTTTTTCCCCTTTTTTGTAAATTGCCCCCTTCTGCAGCATTAAAGTTGCCTATCCCTGGTGTACTGTATATTCATGTATGGTGTTGATGCTTTATGAGCATCAACACACATTTACAAACCCCTTTAAAAAATGCCCTTTCTTCCTATTATTCTCTTTGAAAAAAAAATAAAATCTCACACACCACCTTTAAAACAAGATGTCACAAAAAGTAAACGTCTTCTGATCTTTACTCGCTGATGAACCCCTGGCAGTTCGAACACATTCCCGCGGCATACCTTGAACGTGACGAGCTCCATGCCCAAAGCCGACGTGTAGAACTTGATGGTGTCCGGCACACTTTTTACAGTCAGCACCAAATGGTCCAAATGACTCACTTCGATCGGACACGTTCCCTT
This sequence comes from Hippocampus mohnikei, assembly GCA_026261675.1. Classification (NCBI taxonomy): domain Eukaryota; kingdom Metazoa; phylum Chordata; class Actinopteri; order Syngnathiformes; family Syngnathidae; genus Hippocampus; species Hippocampus mohnikei. The sequence continues at coordinate 31,378,019 of JAKGUB010000557.1, forward strand.
GCGTTTAATGGCGTCTTGCGTTCCAGCGAAATCTTTCTGAAAGAAACCCAAGGCTAAATCGTACGTTCATTATCTCACGTTTCTGCTCGAAACACAGTACCACATCTTCACTTTAAAAACTATTAATTACCTTAAGTATCATCCTCTGGACGATCCAAAAACGACTGACAGCTCTCTGAAGTGCCATTACTGTAATGTAGTTGTAAGGCACTTCCGCGTTGTCCACCTTTGCATTGTCCACCTTTGCAATTTGAAGACAGAGACAAGGCGCCTTCACTTTTCTAACAGTCTCAGTTTAAGCCTATCAGCTATTGTTCAAATATTTTCAAAATTGTGCAACCTGAATCTAAATGGTATTTTGAGAAGCGGGTACAGTATTGGAAACATCGCACATTCATAGAAATACAATGACTTCCTTAGGCAACATACTACGGGAAGACTGTCGGACGATTTGTGGTGTGCAATAAATATTTACAGCAAAGTTTATGTGTGCGTTTAATTTTTTCATGAGTGTAGTCAAAACTAATACATCTGTCTACAGTGTATGCACGAGAGTGTAATATTGCTACGTTTGTTATGCGCGGAAGAATGCAATTTTTATTGCGCTTACAGTGCCCCCTGCTGTTCCATTTGAGGTTTGCATCGAGTTCGTCAAAAGGCGCAAGGAGTGAGCGGCTTATTGGAGGATCGTCAACTCCTCGCTACTTCTGAATTACATATTCGAACACGAAACACTTTGCGACTATTATTTTGCATTTTGGGTTCTGAAGGAGACGGTGTACACATCACCTAATCCTTAATTGTCAACACTGAATAAATCCAACTCCTGCTAGTCGGAGGTGCCGATTGTGGTGGGGTGATGATTTGGGAGCGGTCTGGAATGGAACTCCTGCAATGGAGAGGTTTTTAGTGTATTTAAAAAAAATAAAGAATTGGGGGGGGGGGGGCAATCCCAGCCCTTTTTTCATGGAAAATGCTTATTGGTAGTTTATCTCCACTTATTCAAGAGTTTTTTTGGAGAGGGGTTAAAGAAACTATTTTGCTTTGTCTTAATATATTTCAAACGGTTGTCAACTATCCACAGATTTTCATTATTCGCGGGTGATTCGGCCCCTATTTCCCTTTTTAGCGGGGGTCCACTGTATATCCAAAAGAAATTGACAAAATGCATTTCCCCAAAACAAAACATGAACATCAAAGTGAAGCTGTGGTTAGCACATCTGCCATAAAGTTATGACTTTCAGGGGCGAATATCAACTCTGGTCTTCAATTAATGAGTTTGCTTGCGTCTCATGCTTGCGTGGGCCATGTACTTTTCAAATAAATAAAAGAAAGGTTAACCGAAGACTGAATTGTCCTGAGGGGTGAATGGGAAATGACTATATTTACCCCGCCAATAGCTGCGGCAACCGGTCCTTAGTACAGTACACCTGTGGTACCTTACAAATACATTCGTGGCATAACTTGTTGAATTCAGCAGTTAAGTTTCCATCCAAGCCCAGTCAAATTGGGCGTAAATGTAGACACAAGTTTGTGGTTTTCAACAATGACAAAATTGGTTTAATTAATTTTTTTGGGAGGGGGGGACCTGCAAAAAAAGTGTAGCAACCATGGCAAAGATATCCTGTGTTCCTGTTCTTCAATAGTGCCATAAAACCTGACATATCCTCTAATATAGAAATGTACTTCAACACATTTAATAATGCAAGAAATCTTTATTTCGGATTTCAGCCATTGAACATAGATTTAATAATAGCATACAGTTATATAGAATAATTTGTTTGGTGAACTTGGACTTTTGCATGTATTGCACGCTGTAATGGGCATGTGATGAGGCTGAACATCTTTTGACAGTCTGCCAGACCTTGATCAAAACTGAAGCGTGAAGATGGGATTCTTTAAGATTTGGGATTGCAAATGGAAATTAATTTCTGCAAATTATTGGTACTATTCCATCATAAATTGAGAAAGTTAAGACACGTTACATTTTGCTCAGTAATCCTAACAAAACCATCTGATCATGTGAGAGTAGACCAGGCAACTGACGGATGGCGGAAAAATGGATTGTGCAACATTTCGGGAAAATTCCAGGAATCTTTAAGGAGCAAACCATTGACAGAGAGACCAGGCGTGTTATGATTTTTTTTCAGCACTGGTAATGTGGGAAAATTCACATGTCATCAGCATGAATTTAAACCAGTATGTACAACCGGCGCAGACATCCCCAATTCCTGGTATCGACATCATTACATTTTCATTTCATTTTTATGAGCCAAATATTATACAAATCCAAAAGTTGAGTGTTTTTTTTTATGTAACCCGTTTGCCCATATTCTTTCTGCCGGAACAACTATCTGCTGCATTTTATGAAACAATTGCACATGGACATTATGCCATAGTTAACAAACATGGCAGTGTAGATATGAAATGGCAAAGCAACACTGTCCTCATTTGGTCATAACCGTCAATGTATAAAATTGGCCGGAGACTGATTCCAGCTCTGTTTAGATGTAAATTAAGGGTTGCTCTGGTAGACAACAACGTTGGCCAATCCAAAAATAAGACCACGAATACAAAGCATGACTCAAAATTATTTATACAAGCATATTTACAGCTAATACTTTGACCTGGAGTAACCGAACTGTACCAACACACCTCATGGCATATAAGGCATTGATTAGGAGCTAATAAAACTGGTGCAGTTTGAGCTGCTCGAACTGCCTGCAGGTGCACAGCTTTTATAACCAGAGGGTTTTCTTGAGAATAGTGTCTCTCTCTCTTTCTCACACACACAACTTGACGCAGTGCAAAAACAGAATGGTCACTAAGGGCTTGATTCAAACAGCATGCAGGGTGTGTGACTAACTTTGGAAAGGTGGAAACTAGTATTGTAATAGTCAGGTCTATTAATTGACAAGTTTCCCAGGCACGGGTTGCAATGGAAAGCCAATTTCTGCGCACAACAACCGTCTTCATTGGATAAGATATTATTTGTTGTACCTGATCATTTGTCTGCGACTGGAAGTAAAACCAACATGTTCAAACTCGGTATATCATGAAATCAGAATACCACAGCAACCGTAACTTCCGACAGTGCCAGCGTGAAGCAAACCAAATCAAACTGGGGACGACCTCAAGATAAAATTTGCAAATGGTACGGATGGTCGAGATTTCAACAAAGCCTGCTCTCCTTCAAGTTTGTGAATGAACTTGGGTTGTTACATCACGTATGTGTGGGACAAAGAGAACTGCTATGAACTACACTACGCTCTCTCGATTGGTAGACACCAGAACTACCCTGCGACAGATAGGGCAGGTGGAGTTTTCGGACAGCCAGCGATCGATGCAGTGCACGTGATACTCGTGCGAGCAAGGAAGCTTCCGGAGCTTGTTTCCTTCTGCATACTCTGTTATACAGACACTGCAAGTCTTCAAGGCGTCACTTTCGCCAAAGTTGCGCATGGCAAGGTTGTCAATCTGTTCTTTGGTCAGCCCTTGGGGTTGGTCCTCATCTTCGTCGTTTAATAGGAAGAAATGAGCCAGTCGCAGAAGGGGCAACGAGCTCGGCTCCTCAAGGCTGATAGGGGGTCTGGGTCGAGCCCTGCCACCGGGGGCTGGCGGAGCGGTGGCATGTCCTTCATCCGTATCGGTCTCAACTGTTCTCGCCCTGAACCCGGCAGCCACGGCTGGTTCATCAACAACAGGAGCAGCAGGAACGGCGGCATCCGGGTTATCGGCGTTTTCAGCCAAATCCGCAGATGCATTGGCTCCACGGTTGGAATCGGAAGAATCAGAGTCTGAATCCATGAGGTAGCCGAGCTCACCGAAGCCCGTCATGATCTGTCGAATCATAGACTGGAGAGCCATTGAGGTCGCCTCTCCCAAACCCGCATCCGAGATTCTGCGGATCGGGATGCGAATGGTGCTGACATAGGTCCGCACACCGGCACGCTCCGAGCGTGAGAAAGTCCTACGAAATCCACCGCGCTCACTTTCATAAAGAAACGTGTTGTTTGAGTTCTGCGAGCGCGAACGGGTACGACTGGCAATGCTGTCCCTTTGGCGATACTCGCCTGGACGCACGCGCCGCACCTGGAGATCAAGCATGATAGTAGGCGGCCGTCGTCCAGCTGCGCCCCCTTCAACTCCAGTTTCTCCTTCTTGGGAGGCAATGCTTTGGGTCTCAGGACTTTGTTCAGTTTCAACCCTGGTGTCCTGAATATCAGTCTCAGCAACACTTTGTCTAGAAACAACATGCTGTCGAGTCCGAGAACTACCCTCCACTTGAGGGGCAGGTGGATTGCTGGGATTGCTGCTGGGGTTTTGAGATGTTTGAGCAAAGCGTGGATTGGGGAGCTCTTCCAGCTGATCTAAACGGAGAGGGGAGCGACTCCTGGCTGAACGAGTCCCGGTTCGGCACGGTTCCGAACTGCGGCTGCGAGCCCTCCTGTGTCCTCTACGTAGAGACACAGAAAGAGTGGGTTGAACTGGCACGACAACTGGTGAGCTGGGAGGTTCTCCATGTGTCTCATTCGAAACAACCATCTCCTGCTCAGGCTCAGGCTCAGGTTCCGGTCCCGGTTCCGGCTCAACAACGACAGCCATCTCCTCGACAACTGGTTCTTCTACCACTCCTGTCTCCATGAGAACGGGTGGGTCAGCATTTCCCTCCACTGCTTCAGACTCTGGAGGCTGTTGCTCTCCTTCGGCAGCTGCCTGCTGCTCTGCTAAGGTGCGATTCACGCTGATTTCCAGGCTGAATCGAAAGTCTCCACTGTTTGGGTTGGTCTGACTTACAGCCCTCCAGGACTGGTTTCCACGATGGCCAGTTCTGGTTGTGTTGCCTGTGCGCCTCACAGTGTTCAGCCATTCCAGGAGACTATCTCCGTTAGCAGGATCTTCAGAGGGTTCAGGTTGCTCTAAAATGTATGGAGACATGTCAAAGCATTTCAGGTTCATCACTGATTTACCAATTCGATTTTAAATAGAGAGCAAAAGATATGTCAAACTTACCGCTGGGCTCTTCTACATTTTCGGTACTGGGCGTGTTACTCTGCTGCTCTGCACCATTTTTGAGATTCTGAAGTCTACTAAACAGCTCATCCTCAGTTGCCTCTCCTGAAAAAGAATTGAAAACATAACAAGAGCACTTTATCAACAAGAAAACAGAGCGCCGTGTCTCACCCCGTAATTCATTTTTTCAATGTCATTTGGTATTAAGTTCATCTTAAAAACAGCTAAGACACCAACGTGCAAACCATTTTGCACTAAAATCAAATGTTCAATCAGGCTGAAGGAAGCATATTCCAACAGAATGCAAAATCCTTTGACCTCAACAACAGTAGAATCATAAGCAGTGAAAAAATCTTCCGCCTGTACTGTATTTCAATTTTTGTCCGTTCCTTATTGTTTCAACGTTTCTCGAGATGCCATCCTGCAATAAATACACAGGTCACAAATTCATCCCATAGTCCTTAAGAGTATTTTTCAAAATAGTACTGATCCACAGAGCTGTTTTGTTTCCTTAAAACACAGCAACAGGACAATGCTTAAGACCTCTAGACTTACCAGGGCATGCCACTGTCCAGTCAATGCCCTCGCCTCGCAGGGTGCTCCGCTAAAGGATGCTCCAAACTTACACTCTCCCTCCCACTGTCCTGGGACACAAACGGATTGGTGTCTTCAGTAGAGCGCGAAAGTTGTGGCATTTTCATCATAGTGTGAAAACCAAGCTCCCCGAGCTTAATGCTCAGCACAGCATCTTCCGATACAGGCAAAGAAGAAAAAAAAAAGATTTAACTGACTGTGGAGAGAGAAAAAAAAAACAATTCTGATGATCACATAGGTGACATTGGATGAAACGATGTAAGTGACTTTCACAGCAGACTAAATGTCAAAGGCTCATTGTAAGGGAAATGCAATCCAACTATGTAAACTTCAATCTCCCCAAATAATCAACAGAAATGAGCAAATCTGTGTCACAAGTACCATAGTCTTTTTTTTTCTTTTTTTAATCTTTGCACATAAACACAGGTGCACGTCAGCAATGTGAGACACATATGGTAACAATCCTGTCCCTAAACATAAATACTTCTATGATCCAGTTAATAGCCACACAATGGACCGAAGTGTTGAAATCTCTCACAAGAGTAGAGGCTGGTGCATATTTTTGGCACGTAAAAAAAAATAAAAATAAAATAAAAAAAACCCTAAACTATTTAATAGTGATTAAATGAACTAATAATTATATAGCCAAGATAACTACCATTACATTTGGGAGTTTAAAAAGTCGCATTTTACAACTGTCAAAAAAAAATCGTGACTCAAATATGAATTCAATAGAACACTGGACAACAGCAAATGTTCATCTGTTTGCATTACGTGTCCCTTATTTCTGACACTGATTTAAAACATTTTGTTTTTTCTAGCACATCATTTGTGTTTACATTTTGTTGTTTGTTTGTTTTTAAGTATGATCCACAAAAACTTGCATAACACAGATTTTACCATCTATCCATCCATTCATTCATTATCTGAACCGCTGATCCTCACGGGGGGTCGCACATGTGATGGAGGCTATCCAAGCTGTTTTTGGGCAGTAGGTGGGGTACCCTGAACTGGCTGCAAGATAGACAACCATTCTCACTCACAACCAGATCTACAGGCAATTTAGAGTTATCAATTAACCTGCCGTGCATGTTTTTGGAACGTGGAAGGAAAACAGAGTACCCAGAGAAAACCCACGCAGGGACGGGGACAACACGCCATACAGCAAGGCTGGGGCCAGAATCGAACCCACACCGTCTGCACTGTGAGGCGGACGTGTTAACCATTCGCCCACCTTGCAGTGCAGATTTTGCCATCCACTGTAATTTATAGCTAGGACATTTCAGTACAAAATTCCACCTGTTGCTGAATGTAATCCTTAATTCTCAAATATCACTACACGTGTATTACTATATTGCATATTATTATTATTAAAACATGATGTGCCGGGGGGGAGACAAAGACGATTCAAAATCAGTGCAAAAAGCAGTTGTATTTACTGTCTATTTACATGATTGTCAAGTTACTCCTGAGATATCAGTGTTTTACACATTCTGAACAACAACAAAAAAACCTGAACAACTTGCATGCAATAAGGGCTAAATTTATATGCATCAGCACACTCAAAGTAAATAATAATTGAAACGCGGATCATTGAATAATTAAGTTGGCTTAAAAGGATTTTCCCCAACCCACTGTAAAATGAAGTTAACCTCTGCATTACACCATAACATTTTTACTATATACTGGGTTTAAACCACATTTTATTTCAAGGTATACGGTTTTGCTGCAGGTTTGATTTACTGCATGCTATCCATGAAACTAGTGTGTTTTGGAAGACGATGTGTGGTGGATGAATTGTAAATTAAGTCTTAACAGCCCAGTTCAAATGCCATTTTTGTGTTAAAAAAAATAAGACCAGGATAAATCATTTCACAACTTTTTCTACCATCAGTGTCACAAATAACCTGTGCAATTAATTAAACCAAAAATCTAAAGTCAAGACAGAAGCTTTGTCTTACAATGGGAAAAACAACAACACTTGAAATCAGATAAGACCAAGGTCAAATTTTGTGGTCATAATTTCAAAAGGTACTGCATATATTTGCCGCAAACACTGCTCATCACCAACAGTGAAGCATAGCTAGAACTGGAGCTTTAGAGTGGGTGCAGAGAAAGCGAACCAGTTCAACAGCAGTCATTGTAAACACAAAACTGTCAGACTTCAACTAATTAAAAATAAAAACAAACAAAAAAGGCAAAAAAAAGGCTTCTAAAGGGAAAAGAAAATGCCACAAATAGCCTACTAAATTAAACATCTGAACTTTATTTTGTGGTTACACTAATCAAATGTGACAAGGGTGTGCTAGTTCCCAATTAACCTAGGTTTGAGTGTGACGGGTCAATTCTGAACATAGCCACCTTCCACAGTTCTAAGAAAGCGTGCACACTTGTGCAACCACATTACCTTGGTTGTTTATTTTCATCTCCACTCTCAACATTGAGGGTTTTTTTTCAGTTGTTATTCAATGTCTCACTCACATTAGTAGCAGATTTTTTAAAAAATAATTTAAGTCCCATTTTTGACATCACAAAACCTGGCATTTGAACAGGGGTGTATAGACTCCTATCCACTGTATACGCATGCCATAGATCGGCATACTTCAATGATGTCTCGCTAACAGTCTGTCAATTTACTCTGCAGTCATGTTGGCAGCTCTCTCATTCATATCAGATTTTTATTTTTCATATGTTGCTATATCACATGACTACAGCAAAGTGGGCCCTTTTTTTCTGGGAAATCTATCACTAAACCCGCATACTGGCAATTAGATACACAGAATTTGAACAAAATGGCCTTTTGCCTACTTTTGCATTAAACATCCGTAATGTAATCATATGATGAGCTGACAGCATGTCCAGTAAAATTAACTACCCATAAAACGGAAGATGATTACCTGGGGTACCCAAAAGATTGTTGTCCCTCATGAGACGATAATCCTCATCACTGAGATTGTTGACAAACTGGTAGAAGGCCTCTTCTCTATCAAGACGATCGAGCTGCCTCCTGCGCTGCGACTCTGGCTGGTCACTGGCGCTCTGCTCTGAACTGTCAGACCCTTCCATTGAGTCAGAAGGGGAAGAGGTCCGAGAAGATTCTCCAGTCTCCAGCAAGATTTAGAAGCTGGATGAAACACAATAAATGTACATGTAAGTAATAATGGTTTAAGACATGGTTCCAACATCTTAAGATAAGTTAAAGACTTTAGGCTTTCTAATTCCATTTGAAGAAAAAAAAACAACACAATAGTCTCAAGGTCCTATTTTGTGTGATCTTGCCACGAGAACCATTTGGGTTTTTTTTTGGGGGGGGGGGGGTGATTATTTACAATCGTTACATCCTACATGCATCATGTGTTAACATTTTTAGGTCCTCAAAGATTTACATTTGATTGCTAATCAAGGCCTTGCTTGACTTCAATATCTAAGACTTTTTAAGGATCTGCTGGAAAAGATATAAGGATTAGAAATGGCTATTGTTGAATAAATGACAAATGTGGGTGATAAAAAAAATGCGGTGGCTTACTGAAATTACAAAGCCTGACTCGATATATTTTTCAGATGTGTTGTAGTAGAAACGGTACATTATTCAGTCGTTTTTTGTGTCAGGAAATTCCATATCGAAAATCGCTGTTGATACATCCATAGGTATTACCTAAACCCAAACGCCGAATTATAATTTCAATTCGCTAACATTATAACACTGTAATTTGTAGTACAGCGAAACTGCCACGCTGTTCTAAGGAAAATAACAAGTACACATAACAGCTGATATGGAGAAGTCTAATTTAAAGGAAAGCCCTTTATAAATTGAGAAGTAGAGCCAAAACAAAATGGCATCTAGTTAGCGTTCATATTGCTATTAGTGAACACGGACGCTACTGTAATCGGTACACTTAATGTAAACAAAGTGGCTGAAAACACTTGACGTACAGTTACCGCTAAAGAATTCATTTCAAAAGTGTTTTATTGGCTTATTAGTCGGACACGCCGAGACAAATGGCTACAAGCGGCGATGTGGCTTCAATGCTAACTAGCGGAGTGGCCGCTAGCAACGTAATCTTCAAACGGGCCTTTCGTCTAACCTTACGAGAGCGATCAATTTCACAAGAGTCGTTAGTGCCACTAAATTGTCGTGTACACATACCTGACAAGGTAAATCGCAATTGTAAGTCGGCTGACAAAGCTTCAATAAATGTTCAACAGCGGGATGGGATTGTTCCAAGTCCCTAAAGTGTAGCGTCATCGACAGCCATTAGCCACTGTTGAGCTAACTAAGCGGACGGCAGGTAGCAATGACGTTCTAAACCAGTACAAGGCAAGTGCAAACGGGACCGAATTGGTTCGCTCAAAATAATAGTACCGGGAAACATAAACAGTCTCTCAAAAGGTCGCTATTATGTTACCTGCTCGGTGATGAGAGTAATGATAGGATAGTAAGTCCCAGTTGTTCTTCCAATAACGTTAAAAAAACGATTGAGTGTTACATGAAATATAGTTTCAGGAGTCCATTTTGTTTCTTTCGTGAAAGCCACAACGTCCTTCCGGGTAATTTCACAATCCCCGAATTTAGACTCACAGGATCATTTAGTGACGTTACACAGCTATTTAGGAACGTCGACGCCACTGTAAACGCGCGAACAAATCGGAGAAGGTGCTGCCTGATAGATCGTGCTCAGGAAATACATAAAATTGAATTTTTTTGTTTTGAAATGAATCACTCACTTCGGTCATAAGCGTCACAGCGTGGCTATAATACTGTACATGCCGAGTACTACCCGGTAATACTGAAATACAGTAGATGTTTCTGCTTTTCCATTAATTTACCAGAACATCACCTATCATCTCTGAAGATTCCAATTAAAGTCAATGAGCACTTGAAAGCAAATCAATGCCACTATTTGGAACGCGGCACGTTACAAGAGATTTGTCCAGACTTCATCCATCCTTTATCCGAACCACTTATCCCCACGAGAGTCGCAGGCGCGCGCTGTATTTAATTTTCAGTTCGAACTGTTTTAATTCATTACAAACTCCTCACATTTAAACATAATGTACTGTATTTACTGTACCATCTTACGTTGAAGTGCAAGGGTTGCTGGGCTACATGACAAAATGTATTTGTAATGTAATTACTATACTTCTGTACACTACAGTAGTCTGACTTTTTAAACCTACATTCTCATACTCGTTACAATTGTCGACAAGTAGGGGACGCGGTGTGCATAGTTTCCCTACTTGACAGTCGTAAAAGTATTGTCTGTCTATCTATCTATCTATCTATCTATCTATCTATCTATCTATCTATCTATCTATCTATCTATCTATCTATCTATCTATCTATCTATCTATCTATCTATCTATCTATCTATCTATCTATCTATCTATCCATCCATCCATCCATCCATCCATCCATCCATCCATCATCCATCCATCCATCCATCCATCCATCCATCCATCCATCCATCCATCCATCCATCCATCCATCCATCCATCCATCCATCCATCCATCAGTTTAGTTACCTACCTACCTGCCTACATACCAACCTACCTGTTAGTCGGTCAGTTGGTCTGTCTTGGTTATTGTCAACTGGTGGCTCCATGTAAGGATTGGTCACCGACAGGGACAGGACGTAATATGTAATTATGAGCAATTAATTACAATAGTGTGGATTGCCTGATGTGTATGCCTTAGATGTGTTTTTCAAGAAAACATTACAAACAGTACAAATTCGGGTCAGACTGCTGCCATCAGAGGGCAACTCTGATGTAAGCCCCATGTACAGTGAAATGTTTAACCCTTTCATGCACCCTATAACCTGATAACGTGTCAAATTGTCCACTCTAGTAACTGCTGTGCCTGGAAGAGTTCTAAATATGTGTCCCAGGTCCAATGTGTCATTATTCGGAATAGAACATTATTTTGACGGGAATGCGTCGGGAACATTATGAATTGATGTGTACAGTATTCATATTCAACATGCCTGTGTTTCCATGCAGAAAATATTAGGTAAAGGGCAGAAAGTGTAAGTAGCACTTTGCACTGGACGTCCCTGCAAAGTGCAAATATGTCAATATCAGTGTAGATGGGAAGAAAGCTAGCATAGTGCAAACAACTTCAAACGGCATATCGACAGCCCCTCAATGAGAAATGTCACTGCTGTTTTCCGTGCATAAACATTTTGACATCAAACCAGCTGCAGTAGCACTTGTCTACGGCTTTCTTTTTCTACGAAGGCCAATGATTGATGTTGCACCTTTCCAAAAACAAAAGCTCACAAACATTTAATTGGACCACACTGGTAACTTGAGATACCAGTGACCTGACTTACAAATCTGTACTACATAGTAACATGAAAACTGTTACATTGTCACTGTACAGTAGGCTACATATTGTTGCTGCACAGCGTGCTTTCATTATGTTGCTCCAAGGGGTAAAGCACTGCTGCAAGGATGCTGATTAGCACTAGTGGACTGATAGGCTAAGCTATGGTTCTTTCAAATAGAAAATATGTTTTTCTTTTTCTTTTTTTTTTTTTTTTTTTGGTTTAGTTTGAAAGCAGACATCAACAGCTTATATGGAACCCCTAAGGCAGGGGTAGGGAACTTCGGTTCCTCGAGAGCCATAGCCTGCCTGTTTTAGGTCCCTCCCTACTCCAACACACCCGATTCAAATGATCAGCGCATCAGCAAACTCTGTCAAGGCCTGAACATTTGAATCGGGTGTGTTGGAGTAGGGAGGGACCTAAAACAGGCAGGATATGGCTCTCGAGGAACCGGAGTTCCCTACCCCTGCCCATAAGGTAACAGAAGAAGAAAAAAAAATACTTCAGGGGGACCCCCCCCCCCCCAACAACTGCTCGTTCCCTTGCAAAGATTATGAGATAACGCATATTTATTTATATATTTATTTGTAAAGAAATGTTTATTATGCACTTCCGGGTCATCTTCTGGGTAAACGAAAGTAACAAAGATAAAAGTTTTTATTCGTAGGCGAGTTGGATTGAATTTACTTTGAAACTGGCTTGAAAAACATTCATCCATCCATCCATTTTCTGATCCGCTTATCCTCACAAGGGTCGCGGGGGGTGCTGCAGCCAATCCCAGCTGTCTTCGGGCAGTCGGCGGGGGACACCCTGAATCGGTTTCCAGCCAATTGCAGGGCACACAGAGACGACCAACCATCCAAGCTCACACCCACACCCAGGGACAATTTAGAGCAGAGGTCTCCAACCTTTTTTGCCCCATGGACCGGTTTTCATGTCAGACAATATTTTCAGGTACCCTCCTTTAAGGCCGGATAGATACAACAATATGATATGACCTGCATGAAAAGTGTGGTATTTTCGAAACATAATAATAAACACGAATCATGACATGAGGAACGCCCTATCTGGCCGCAACATTCTCTGGTCGCTATGGTAATATTTAAACGTGCCTTCAAAATAAGATACACTGTAAATAAAAAGTGCATGAAAAATATAACTCACCATTGCCGCTTATTATGCAGAGTAGGCTTGGTGCGTGTGAATCTCTCATTGAGATGAAGCCGTATTTGAAATAGGACTCCTGATACTGTCTATTAAATGCAGCCTTCTATTTATTGAAAGTCGTAGGCTCCTCTTCTGTCTCCTGGCTGGGCCTTTTCCCCTTCCCGAAAAAACTTTTCAAAGACGTTTGTTTTTTTATTCATTTTGCTAGCTCCTGGGTTTCATTTTAGCGGTAAGCTATCACGTGACCGAGAAATGCGCATTCACCTGCTATCAAGAGTGACATACTGTAGACTGATATAACAGAGAATCCGATAATTTTTCAAAATAAAACATCTTTCAGATTCCGAAATGAATAAAATGTGAGGAATGTAAGTTATTGATTTGGAGTGTTCAATCAGCCTGCCATGCATGTTTTTGGAATGGGGGAGGAAACCGGAGTACCCGGAGAAAACTCACACAGGCACGGGGAGAACATGCAAACTCCACACAGGGAGGCCAGAGCCGGAATCGAACCTTGCACCTCCGCACTGTGAGGTCGACGTGCTAACGACTGGACCACCGGGCCGCCTCCTTAAAACAAATAAGACATAAAATCGAATTATACAAAGTCAACTGATGTGCTGAAGAATACATTATTCTACGTTTATGTTCTTATTTTACAATTGCACAAAAAACAGTTATCTTACAAGGTGTTTTGATATGCCACCTTAACGGATCTGCTCATGCACTTAAAAATTTTGAAACCAGCAGTCAAACAAAATCTGTCAATATTTTTGTTGACTGGGAAACATATGCGCAAATGGGCGAATGTCATCTTTTAAAACTGTTACTCTGAAGGGGCAAAAAATACAGAGGCACCAACAAAACAATTAAGATCCCACTGTAGGTGTATATCTGATCCATTACATGACACATTGTATTTTATAATTGGCTTGCTCTCTTAACTGTTATGGGTGACTACGGAACAAACACAAAATTAATATCACCTGACAAATTTGGAAGCATACACCACACGGTGTGTTTATAGTCTCAGACATTGGCTCCAGCTCCAATTAAGCATGCCAGAATGAGTTGCAGTGTGGACCACAGTGCCCAGCTCGGAGTTATGGATGAGCAATCACTCGAGCTATGCCTGACTCTGAGTGCTAATTAGTTCTGACATTAAAATAACATGATTCAAGGCTGGACGAAGAGAAATTAAAATACCTTTCACCAAAGAATCTTACAATATTGTGAATATAGATAGGAAGAACTAATTGGGATGCATGGTGCTTCGGGAAAAGCAGTGGCTCGTCCTACAGTTTCTTCCGGTCTATCTATCTATCTATCTATCTATCTATCTATCTATCTATCTATCTATCTATCTATCTATCTATCTATCTATCTATCTATCTATCTATCTATCTATCTATCTATCTATCTATCTATCTATCTATCTATCTATCTATCTATCTATCTAATCTACTGTATCCATCCGTCCAACCCTATCCCTCATTCCCTCCCTCCTGCCCTCACTCCATCACAAAGTAATTAACACCGACTTAGACAACAGTGAAATAACACAACCCAATTCTCTTCAGAAAGCAGCATTCAAAATCTTATTTTAATTTGTATATTTACTCCATAAACATTATTACAAAACTCAGCAAGTTACCAATATTACATTATCACCATACAGGCTTGATCACAAATATTTAAAACCTTTGCAACAGTTACAACAAAACAAACAAACAAAAAAAAGAAAAGAATACTCAAATAATTTACATGAAATTCTATAAAACAGCAAATTGTTCACAAATTATATAGATATATTTTTTTTCTCCAAAGTTTTCTTTTTTTTTTCCCTTTGCTTATTTGTGTTTTACACAGTAACACAACACTCACACAACAAGATCATGGTCTTATTACAAAAACTCCCAACAAAATGTAAATATTTCTAGTTTTTTGTCGATACTTTCATATTTTGGTTTTTAAAACCAGAAACTTGTCATTGTATATCCTTTCGACTGCCCATTGAGGCGCATAAAAGGTTACTCACACACACAAATACTTCACAGCACTTTCTAAGAAAAATATACACTTACAAAATATGTTACAAATTGGCACACAAAAAATATACAAGATTTTGTTGTGTCAAGAGTTCAAGATTCCTTCTGGATACAACTCTAGACAGTATATATAAAGCTTGGCAATATTTTAACGAAAAGAGCAAAAGTAATTCCAATCAATGTCAAAGAATCATGAAGTGAATACATCAAACATAACGTCATAATATACATTCATAAGGAGGATTAGGAACCTAATCTAGTTTGCATTTCTTTTTTGTTAACTCTGGGAGAAACCAAACGAAACAAAACAAAACAAAATGTCAGCTTTCTTAGCACCATTAAAATGAGGCAGCTCAACAGTGGCACATTTCATAAAGAAAAAGAAAAAAAACTTACAAGATAAGTACATTCAATTTGACAATAGGCAGAAATGAGAGAAGGCAGTCTAAATGGGTTTGCAACCCATGTGGAGCTTCCCATCAGCAGCTCATCTTGGTCCTAACCCTGATATTCTGGAGGAGAGAAATGCAGGATCATGGCAGAGAGGGAAAACAAAAAAGCAATAATTTGATTTGGATCTTATTACTATCATCCTTGTGCCGCCACGCCCTTTGTGACAAGGCCCGTATATAAGTCAAGCTTCCACATCTGCACTCATCACCTTAAAATTAAATTGTCCCAAAAAAATAACACAAGCCTTTGTTTTGTGTATAATCTGTAAAAGAAGCTGCATCTTCTTGAAATAAGCTATAAAAAATTATTATTTTTTTTGCAGCCATTTGTAAGATTGATTGTATTTATGGTTGAATCCTGGATGCTCAGTTACAAATGACTGGCAGTTGATTAAAAAAAATGGAACCAAATAGAGCATCTTGACACACACACACACATATATATATATATATATATATATATATATATATATATATATATATATATATATATATATATATATATATATATATATATATATATATATATATATATATATATATATATATATATATATATATATATATATATATATATATATATATATATATATATATATAAAATTAAATTAAACAAAAATTTTAATTCTGCACGAATATGGTAATTATTTTCTGCCAAAACATGGACCATAAACTCTGATGACAACTTAAGACAACCATGAAAAAAAACAATGCCTTCCCATGGAAAAAGTAGGCAAAATAATCATAAAGTGGATGCGCCTATGGCGAAAAATAATACATTAATTTCTAAACATAACTCCACAGGAATGTGAAGGAAAGGATATTCAAATGAACATTTTATATTTTATTAAAAGAAAGCTTTTCGCATGGAATTAATCAAAAGACATGCTTCCTTTCCTTTACGAGAGTGCATTTGTACTGAAAATCGCTTTCACATTCACATGAAATTGAACTGCAAAGGATTTGCCACGACTGACGGACATTTGAAACGTGCATCCGAATCTCTCTGTTATAAATTGCCTTGAAACTTCAGTCCAAAAGAGCTATTCAGTGAGGCTCAGCCCCAGCTGCCAAATAATTTCCTTGCTTAGCCTCAAACATCCTAACTACATTCTCCTTGGTCCGCAGAAAGCTTGCTTGAATGCATCTTGCTCTCATCCTGTTCCTCTTCAGTAGCCTTCAGAGTAGATTTCCCCTTTTTTCTCTCTTCTTGTTGCTTTTCATTGCCGGGCGATGTTGAGGTAAATTGAATTTGGCAAACAAAGTGAGGGGAAGGGTCGGGGGGGGGATAACAAGAGTGTTTCTGATTTGGTTTAGTGAGTGGTGATGTACCACTGCCAGCTGTTGGTGCCTTTCATCAGACAGAGAGAGAGAGAGAGAGAGAGAGAGAGAGAGAGAGAGAGAGAGAGAGTCCCAAACAAAGAATTCCAGTTGTGATAAGTCTCTGTGAGGAGAGCCAATATTCCAGTAGATAGAAAATAGGAACAGCCAATATTCACACATATATAAGAGGTCATTTACACAGCATTGTTACTTTTGGCACATTGATTTAAGGTATAATTTTCTCTTTTTTTTGTTGTTGTTGTTGCAAATATTGCATGTCCCTGTACATCAACAATGACAAAAATACTCTGAGGGTGAAGCTTTTATGACTTTGCAAGGCGTAAAAATGTAAATGTAGATAACCAGTTCCTCTACACTCCTGAAGAAAAAGAAGTGCTTGACAAAAGAAAATCATTCCAGCCTCGAGGAGAAAAAAGGCATCTGATATGTCATCAATACAAAATGGTCCCATCTTGTGTTTTCAAGATGCCTTGGGATTAAATGGGGCTCATTAAATGTAGGTTTTCCTCTTGAAATGGGCCAGGCAGTGTATGAAGGACGGCAACAACAGGACATCCACATTCTGCATACAAAAACAGATGAGGAGGAGGGGTGCGTAGATGTCACTCAATGCATTTGTGTATATAGCTACATCTTTAGGGGGGAAAGGTATAAATACATACTTCGGGGGAGCATGTTTTGCTGAGAAAATACAAAAAGAAAGCTCCTCAAAAAGCTTACGGAACATTTTTCGAGGGTTATTCTCTTTTTTTTTTCCAGACAAAAACAAGAAAGAAAGAAAAAAAAACTCAAAATGGCTCTAAGAAGAACAAAACGAAGCAGAAACAACAAAAGCGAGGAAAATGCAGCCATGGTCGTTTAAATCTCAATCAAGCTTGACACAATCACTCAATAGGTAGTTTGCAACGTACAAGAAGTTTTTCATGCAGATAGTAATTTCCTTTTTGGGGATTAAAGGAAGTGAGAGAAATCAAGGGGGAACTTAGTTCTCATGCAGCTCTGGCATAGCGTCAGTGTAGGTATGCTTGTGAGGGAGGGCTCAGGTATCGTGGAGGAAAGAGAAAAAGGGGGTGCAACAGCAGCTGATAACAAAATATTACCTCAGTTTCTCAAAAGAGGTCATCAGTGCTATGTCCTTGTTTGGGTCTCTCTCAGCTCGCTTGCCCTTCAGCGTGTCAATGCGAGGAAACTTTGCACTGGTCTTGTGACGGTACAGCTTTTTGTGCGCAGGCCCCGGGTTAATAAAGTTGGGTTTGTCAAACATGTCACAGCCCAGAGCGAGTTGAGGGAATAAGGGATGAGTGGGGTTGAATTTGGCCTGGTTTTTCCCTCCTTTCCCCCCTGCCTTCCTGCCTCTCCCAGCCCCTGTTAGCACGGCACCCTTTTTCTTCAGATCAGACTCGGTGCCTGCCAAGATTTTAAGGGTCTTTAGGTTGAGGCTGTTGGCCTCGCAGGGCGCATCGGCCTCAGACATCGGATTCCACAGCGGCTCAATGGAGGCCATCATGAATTTCTGTACCTCAGCCATACCAGAGACAATGTTGGACAGGATATTGGATGGCTCCTCAAACTCTCTCTGGTCGTCTCCGACGAGACTGTTGCTCTCTGACCAGCCTGGGCCAGACCAGTCCCCGCTGCTTGTGCTGTCCGTCAGACCTGCGCGACACCCATCTGCCTGGTTCTTGGCTGCCTTACCCTCTAACATGGCCTTAATCTTTTTGGTTGAACGGGAATTCTGTTTGGGGGTCTTGACCTTCTCTGACTTGGGTGTTCTGGGAGCCCGTACTTTCTTCGGGCTCTGTCCTGCAGTTGCCTGTTTGTAATTACCTTTCCTCTTTGACTTAATGCTTTTGGCCCCTGCCATTTCATCAGTCTGTTCATTAAATTCTGTAGCGTCCAGTTCCCCCTTTTTATCTAAGCATAATACATCCTGGTTATTAAAGTTATGTAGTGGAAACTGACCGTCCTCCACTGCGTAGGCATTTCCCGTGTGTTCCTGTTGCTGCATTAAGTCACAGTTCCACTTGAGGTCCCTGTTGCGCTCCGTAGACATATCATTTACATCCTGATATTTTCCAACATTGCCTGGTGTCTTCATCTCACGTCCCGCAACCTGTGGGGAGAGGTTGGGCGTCTCAGGCGGGGAAAGCTCTGACAACGACGAGTGTCTAAATTTGTCAGGGGTGAAGTTGGAGATGTCCAGCAGGTCAGAGGATTCCCTGAGTGGCGTGAGGGCATCCATACTCTGCTGAATCACCATTTTAGGACTGCAGTGAGCTAAGAAACTGTCTCGGCCCTCCTCCTCACCCTCTCGCTCACAAGATTTGAGGCTTAATGAACTGTAATTGCTTGAGGAGGCTGATAAGGAACCCACTGAGTCGTAGCTGATGAGTCTTCCATTGTCAGTGCACAGAGACCCTCTCTGGTATTGCACCTGGCCCTCGACACAGGTTGACTGACACACCTGCAGATCTGCCCCAGGCTGTAGTCCGGGCTCCGTCAAATAGTTCTTCTCGTAAAGTATCCGGTCACCCTCAGGGCTCACTTGGTTGTAGTTAGAAATGGGCAGGCTTTCACTTGCGGGTACAGCAGGTGGAAAGCTATTGGGTAAGATTGGGGTCTCGGGGGTATCAGGTCCAAAGTTCTGGTTATGATTCGGGCAGAGCTGTGGATGCCACATTTGGGGGAAACTGGGGCAATTCTGGGGAGACTGTTGGAGCTCTGATTCTGAAGGAGGGGAGAGTACACAGCTTTGAGCAAGTTGAAGGGAGCAAAATTGCTTCTCCTCTCGGGAAAGGCCCACAGGATACTGTTGCCTGGAGGGCTGTTGTGGGAAATAGGAGATAGACGTCCCTCCAGAGGAGTCTGTAGCATCTAGCAAGGTCTGCAGGTAGCCCCCTGGGATGACAGGAACCCCGGTTTCCACCTCCTCTGTGGGTGATGCTTTGCTAGGAGGACAGGAGGATGAAACAAACGGGAACTTCACCTTATCTGTGTCACTTGTGATAGTATTGTCAGAGAAATTTGCTTTGGATGTGGTTGAGCTCATACTTCCATCTTTTGCACCAGCAGCAAGGTCCTTGGTGTTTGCTGCAGTGGCATCCGTTACATTTGTCAAGCTCTTCCTATCCTCTCCTTCTGTCTCCTTCATTTTCAGGCTTCTCAGCCTCGCTTCACTTTTAAATTTTCTTATCCTGACTATTTTATTTCTTCCCAATCTCCTCCCCTCTCTCTCCTCCCTCTCCTGCGAGCGACTCTTGATTATAATTGTGTCAGAAATGGAGTTTAAGTCCAATGTGACTGGTATGTCCAGAGATGCTGTTATCTCCCCCACCATGAGGGTGGACTCCTCTTTAGTGACACCCGAATGGGCCTGATCAGAGGGCAGAGAACCATGCACGGCGACTGATTGCTCCACAGCGTGAATCCTCTGAACCTTTAATCTGTTTGCGATCTTGTATTTTCTTTTAGGATGACCAGAATAAAAAGGGCGATGGTGGCGTCCGTTAAGATGAAAACCACGTTGTTGTCTATCTCTGGCGACCAGCTTAAGCTGCTCCTGTCTGTCTCTTTGCTTTGCCTGCCAGTAATCCTTCAGTGGAGCCAGTGTCTCATATTTGCTTACTGTGTTGGCGTTTAAGCTCACAGTACCATCCGCAAGGTTTACTTTGCCCAGTTTCACCGACATGAGTCTTTCTCCTTTAAACCTGTTGATGATGATGTACTTGATGACCACGGGTGGCTCTTTACGACATGATTTCCGCCGTTTTTTGGGACACCAGTCTACATCCTCCTCTTCTTTCTGACCGGGAGGGGGTTTCTCCTTTTTCTCTGCATTCTTCTCACTCTCAAGCGAGTCAACATCATACAAGTAATCATCACTGTATCGAACCTTTCTTTTAGAACGCAATCCATAGTTAAGTGGATTTGAGGGACTGAGGAATCTTTTGGAGTGAGCCTTCTTCGATTTGCCCTCCTGCACAGTGTCTGAGGAGGATCCAGTGCAGGAGCTGTCATCGCTAAATTCCCCCGATTCCTCTGTGGAATTAAAGTCGATTACATAGTTCACTTTAGGAGTTGACATGGGTGAGCCTTGGGAGCCGTCAAGAGGGCTCTGGCCACTGCAGTCCCCTGGGTTTTCCATCTGCTCTGGTTGAAGGATGAGCTCATCGATTTTGGGCTGAAGCTCATCAACACTCCTCCTCAAGACTCCTACTCCTTCTTCTTTCTTGGCACAGTTGGCCAGGACACTTGGGAAAAAATTAAACTGTGTCTCTTCCTGGAGCACATTTGTTTTTTCCCTCATGTTGTCCTGAAATGACTCATAACGAATCTTGAGTGAGCAAACATCACTACTTAAGGTAGAGTCGTCATCCTCATCATCAAATAAATTGTCAACATCTTCCTCAGAGAAGAGGTTGACGGACAGCTCGTTCTTGGAGCATAGATCCAGCAGCTCCATCTTGCTCTCGCTGATGAACGACTCAAAGTATCCCCAGTCCTGGCTGGCATTAGCCAATAGTACCTCCTCTCCGCTGACTTTGTCCAGTAACAGTCCTTCATACAAGTTCTTTGTTGTTGCATCATCCTGGGGGTCGTCACAGTCATTTGTAATTTTGTTTTCTTCCGCTCTCTTGCTTTCATCAGAGGCTTTCGGCAGTGGAAAATTAAGTAGCTGGTCAGAGAGGAGCTGTTCTCCGTAGTGACTCACTGCCTCCCCCGCATGGCTCAGGCACTGGATGCTGATGTTGTTGATGTCTGAGAAATCCTCACGGTTCACGTCCCCTATCCGTACACTTAGTCCAGTTTCTGAATTAGGGCTCGTGCTAGGCTCCTGTGGTGGGTTCTGTTCGGTGTTGGCATCGCAGGTTTCAATAAAGCAACCGAGGAAGGTGCGGCTCGGCTGAAGGAGACACTCCTCTGTCAGAGTAGATACGTTGTCAGGCTCCATCATTGTCAGTGCCAGAGAGGTAGCAGCAGGCAACCGAATGCTCTTCTGGGTATCTCTCATTGGGCCCCAGGAGCTTACAGGTGGGTTAGGAAGTGATGCGGCACTCGGGGTGTGTTGAAAGTGAGGGACTAGGGTTGGAACCTCATGGGAGGGAGGGCATGGAACTGTTGTCAGACCAAGAGAGAGGTCAGAGCCAAGTGGGAGGGGGAAGGAGAGAGTTGGTGACGAGACTGTGGGTCTCTGGTGCGCTGGACAGAGCTGCTGTGATGACTCCACTGCAGGAGGAGCTGGGGGTGGAAGAGCAGCATCAACAAGTCTGCTTAGACTCAGGTCACCACTCGGCTCACATACCCCTGCTGGGAAACAGAAAAAATAGTTTAGTCCTATGAACATTTACGCCAAAGTAAAAACACAGCATTTCATGTTTTTGTTCTGTGGCCTTGAAATATGAAAAAACTGACCACCTGAGTGGGGAATTTTATCCAGACTGCACTGATTCACTCTGTGGCTATTGTAGATTCGATTCCAGGTACTACCAATTTTAATGAGTCATAACAGTTCCATAATCACTTGCATGTTCAGTGGTAAAAGGAGTGGAAGGGGAAAAACAACTCTAACAGAATAAAAATATGAAGAGTACACTGCAACAGTGATTCACTTGCCACAGAAAATAAGCATGACGGCATAAATGAAAACGAGAAAGCTACACAACTACAACCTATACTATAATGCTGGGTTACCCAAAATTGAAATATTTTGGTCACTGAAAGTCATGAAAGGAATACAACTGCAACCGTTTTGAAATCCTGGCAAAATAAAGAAGACTGTATTAGTGTTTGTGTGTGGGTGGAATGCTTTATAGGGTTTCTTTGTGGCTGGACTTGCAATGTATTCTTACGTCTATCCAAACAATTCCTACAACACTTGGCTTCAATAGGGCCAGGTGGGAAGAAGATCTTATCCCCATTGCCATTTAGCAAGAGGTAGAGTACATGTATAATCTGAATGAATATACTGTATATAGTGTGAATAAATACATAAATAAGCATGCAATCTGACCTCTGCATTTCATCCATCACAGCAGTGAATTCAGCAAAGAGCTACCCAAGTGCCCAGGGTACAGCGTGGTGTCATGGTGTACAGTGTATAAAGCAGCTCAAAGACACCCCAACATTACACAGGGGCTCGTTTTATTTTTGAGGTGGTCTTCAGAAGCCAGATTGGGACATTGTCTTAATCAGTGGAAGAATGATGAGGAACAATCAAAATCCACAAAAGCAGGCTTGTAGCAGCAGGCAGATAAATGTGTTTGCGCTGCATAATTAGATCACAGCAGTGGAGGCAGGTACGTACACTTGGTACAAGCCCATATGCTGGAACTCATCGAAGTAATATCAAACACACCTGCCTCTGTATGCAATCACTAGGCTGAGACATCACCCTTATTTCTTTTGGAAAATATACAATTAAAAAAGAAAAACGAATTAATTCACCGAGGTTAACCAGCAATGTCACCCATCTTTGGATAGATGCACCAAATCATTATTGATGTAATGGTAAATGCTTCAGGGAAGACTGCTTAACAAACAATATTCACCATGGGTGAGTTGCTATTGAGCAGATCTTTGAATATGCATATGATCTGGGAGTGATTCAGCGAGGTAATGAAATTTGCAAGAGCGCGTCTCATGGGCTTCTATCCTGCAGAAATATTGCAACATGACCGCTAGTCATGAAGAGCATACATGTGCGGTGTGCTCTATCATTTAACGATGGCAATCCCCAGGGAAATATGCATCTTCTTGCTTCCTCTCATAGTCAGAAAACTGCAATTAGAGCGACTTGTCAGCTTGTAAGAGCATCACATCGGTTTCTATACTTGCCCCCGTTTCTCGATAAAATGTTCGCAGAACTGGCCTCACCAACTATACTGACACGTTTCTCTTTTGCTAGCTAGCTGGTGGGACGTATGTTGGACGAGCTTGCCTTGATCCCCGACTGTCCTGTTACAACCTAAATTCTGTTTTGTATTTATTTTTTCCCTAATTATGTATTCTCCTCATTTCGTGGCATTTCTCTATGCAGCACTGTTAGATTTTCTGTCCAATCAAATTCCAGCCTCTATATGCTAATCTGCCCAGGACCTTCAGAGATGCGGTGAAGGCTGATGCAACTTGAATTATATTAAAAATAGTACTGTTCCTCATTAGGCGAAGTCAAGTCAAAAATGTTCTTTACAATAGTGTGTTCGATGTACCACCACAAGTCTAAACGCGGCATTCTGATGAATATTGCGTTTGTGTAATATGTGTATAATACAGCGTCTAAGGGCTGGATTTACGAGCACCACATGACCAAACCCAGAAAACAGGTGAGCTGTAATGGTCATTACTAAGAGGCCGTGATGTCATTTTCAGTCAACAGCAAGTGGCAAAATGGCCACCCCCTTAGATAGATAACAACAGGATGGATTTTTCTGATGGATTTATCATCCAGAAACGCACTATTAATCAGAATTCTGTGTTTACATTACTGAGGGCGCAGAGAACATATTATTGTTGAGAACATTTTTGGCTTGCTGCCGACCCACGTGAGGATAACCGGTTCAGATAATGGATGGATGGATGGGTGGATGGATGGACATCCCCTTTCACCAATCAATCAAGTACACATGGTTGTTCTCGTCTCGAATGTAAGGGCGGAGGATGGTTGTTCGTCTATGTGTGCCCTGCTTGGCTGGCAACCGGTTCAGGGTGTACCCCGCCTACTGCCCGAAGACATCTGGGATAGGCATCAGGACACCCGCGACACTCGTGAGAATAAGCGGATTAGAAAATGAATGGACGGATGTGTGTGTGTGTGTGTGTGAGAGAGAGAGAGAGAGAGAGAGAGAGAGAGAGAGAGAGAGAGAGAGAGAGAGAAACCTGTGTTTGTGTGTGTGTCTGTGTGTGTGTGTGTGTGTGAGTGATGCATGTGCGTACTGGCTTCGGGGTATCGTGTTATCGAGGGGCCATCTGTCTCCAGCTGGACCATTAGCTCTTCAGCTGTTCAGAATGTGCCACAGATCAGTCAGACAGGTCACACACACACACACACACACACACACACACACACACACACACACACACACACACACGCACGCACACGCACGCACGCACGCACGCGCGCGCGCGCAGTGTCTTTCAGCAATGACTTTAGATGACAAATCACGTTTGACATGAAAGGTCAAATGGGGCTCGGAAGCCACACAAGCACTTACATGGGCTACAACATAATGCTGCTTCTTCATGTAAGATGGCAGATGTGAACAAGACACGCACTTCGGATACAGCTGCTCCGATTCAGTCTGTGTCTCACAGTACAAGAACCTCATATATGGAGCAGGTCCTGTTGTAGGACAAGTTGTGTTTGAATAGAAACGCAGGCTGGATGTGAAACAGCTCATGCAATTTGGCACAGACACTCGCACTGACCATATGGACCGACATCGACTGCTGGCAAGCGGCGGCGAACGGTCGGGATTCTCAGCCCCGCCGTGCCTGACTACGCTAGACAGCTTAACCCTCCGCCAAGATAGACGAGACCTGACTAGCCTGGGCTCATCTTTCAGCAGATGACATTTGGTGCTTCATCCACCTGAGGAAAGCTGGGGCTGCCCTGTGCCATGACGAAGCTGTGTGTGGAACGAGTCCTTGCCAAAAGCAGTGCCACGGAGAGAGACAAATAGGCAAGTGTAACTTTATTTATGAGTTTGTCACATGACACACAGCCACGCATGATACCAGCTTCGCTTATCTCCACATTCTATCAGGAACGATTGTCACAAAGTCCAATATGTATATTTCGATATGTTTTCAAAAAAGTGGATATGAAGCTTGGTAAAGCGCTTTGGACAATATATGATGTAGATAAAGCACGATTAAAGTGCACTCACGCCATTTACCATGACAATCAAAATAGATCTAGGACATTTTGACATTTTTTTGGACTAATCTGACATTTTTTTTCAATTAAAAAATAATCTGAATAGACTCGGTGGTGAAATTTTCAACGAATAAGCAAACACAGATTTGCCCTCAGAGTCTAGGCTCCACTAATAACAGTCTGTTTTCACCCCCACTTCCCCAAAGGGTATTTTTAATGACATTTTACTTTGACTGTAACGTAGTCCACAATTACTCCATTTGGTCTCAATTCTGTCAAAATGCAATGAATTAACTAACTAAATGTTGCACAATTTTCTGAACAATTAATTTAAGCTACGAATCCATCCATCATTTAATTATTGACAGAATTTATTGCCATACTGAAGGTCCAATGCATTCTATGTCGCTCTAAGTAAATACGTGCTTTAAAAGTGATGTAATGGTCAAACATGCAGGAGTAACAGACTACTTACTATTGCTGCATTAAACATTAGACAGGAAGTTAAACACAGACAAACCAATGAGGCACTACAGCGAGCTCAACTTCCTTGGTGAAAGTGAATCACTTCGATATCAGATTACTGTAGAGAAGTGCAAATGAAAATAGCTGATTTGGCTTTTTTTTTTTTTATAGTTCCCCTCCATGTGTGCCATCTTTATCGCTTCTCCCTCTCCATGCTGGCTTTCTCGCTGTTCTACTCACTATCTGCTTCCTTTGCAACTCCCTCGCGCCTTATCCTTGTTATACGGATGCCCTTACATTCACAAAATGCTGATGTAGCTGTTCCCTCAGCTCAGCCACCTGGGGCGTTCACTCATCCAGCTGGTAGGCCAACTACAGAAGCTGATTGCTACCTATTGCTCCATCTTCACAAGAAGATATATCCTGTGTGAATGGTGGGGAGAAATCAATGCAGCTGGTACAGGATGTTCATAATAAGCGGTGAGTAAGTGCAGCATGATTCATGGCGGTCCTTCTCCCAAAGCCTGTCTTCCTTCCTGCCTCTTTTCCAGCATTGTATCCGAAGGAATTGCCTTTCATCTATGAGACGACATAATTCGGGACCACCACACCATGGATCCACCGAAGACACCCTGCTTCTGGTTCTACTGTCACGTGTAATGAGGGGGTCTCATAATTTCTATAAGGCTTGTTCGCTTTAGGTCACGGCTAAGATTGAGTCTATCTCAGCTGACTTGATAGCTGACAAACTTCACACAGGAATTAATCGCCCACCAGGTTGCTTGTGCACCCCCACCCCATTTAACATTTATTTTATTTTAACATAATAACTATTTTTGCGTTAGGAAATGCTTGCCTTGTCTTGTCTAGCACTCAAAATATTAAGAAACAAATGATGGGATTTTGTTTGCATGATGAGAAGATAATTTGCAACAACCTATTAGGCCCAGGAAGTAAATTTGAAGTGTGTGTGGGTGTGTGTTGGCTTCAAATGCCACTTTGTTGACCACTTAAGCGTATTTCAATTCTTGCTTGGCTCTCGACGAAGGCGGACGCTTTTGCTTTCTGCTCCTGTCCCCCACCCCCACCCCCACCCTTCCCTGCTCGCCACTTAGTCCATGTGCTGTCTTTTGTCTAACTTTCCTAGCCTCCTGTCGTATTTTCATCCTAAAAACAAACATGGAATTGGTTGGCTGGTCTCTCGATGCCATCGACAAAATTTTCTCGACGAGATGAGCAGGCAGTGGGGAGCCTACTTGCCCCTCGGGGACTTTTGCTGCTGGGTACACCCTAGATCCTTGGAGGAAGCGGAGAATGGTGTGCCTGTCAACACTGTCCGTTGAGGATGCGGATGACATCTACATTATCGGCCTTCCGATAACAGGTATGCTGCTGTTTGGCGCTAGCAGTTTCCTGATCTATCGAAAAATTCAACCGACGGGAGCAGCTCGATTGGAAGTGAAGAGGCTGCCGGTCTAAGGATGGCAAAGTGCGGATGTCCAACACTCAGACTCAGACTGTGCTCAACCAAAAACTGTTGCGGTTTTGGAGCGTCTCTGCAAGATGGTCAAGAACTTGGAGAAACTGGAATCCATGCTCAAATATTGACAGAAATCACGGATTTGGCTGATCGACGCCACTGAAGAGACATAAGCCACGGACTCAAGGCTGTCTTAAATTCTTGGGCAGCCTGCTACCAAAACAACATCTGCTATCTCGACCTTCCCCTGATGAAATATGCACGGAAGCTAGTCCCCCACCATCACCCCCTCCTTTATACACTCCCTTGTATCACCGTCTTCATTGTTTATGTCTTGTGACCTGTTGTAACTGTCATATGCTTGTGCAGGAGTTTTTGCCTAACTCAAATTATCCTCAAAATGAGGATAGTTCGAGCGTGGGTTTTTTTCTCCCCCTCTCCCTCCCTCGTGGTTTCTTTCTGACTTCCGGGTTGAGTGAACGCTGGCGCGTTTGGCTGCCGCTGCTCAACCCGTATTGTTTTGTATTGTTTTGTGTTTTTTGTTATTGTAAAGTGTCCTTGGGTGTCTTGAAAGGCGCTTATAAATAAAATTTATTATTATTATTATTATTATTATTTGCTATCGCTGGTCATAAGGGCTGCACGATATATCATAACATAATATGGGTGTTGAATATTGTGATAATGATTTAATACGTACCCGAAATAAATTGTGTTTTAACCATCTATCCATCCATGATCTGATCCGCTTTATCCTTACGAGGGTTGCGGGTGTTTTGAAGCCTATCCCAGCTGTCTTCGGAAAGTAGGTTGGGCACACACTGAACCGGTTGCCAGCCAATCGCAGGGCACACATAGACGAACAACCATCCGCCTTGACACTCACATCCAGGGACAATTTAGAGTGTTCCATTAACCTATGGTTTTGGAATGTGGGAGGAAACTGGAGTACCCGGAGAAAAGCCACGCAGGCCTGGGGAGAACAAGCAAACTCCACACAGGAAGGCTAGGGCCGGATTCAAAGCTTACGACCTCCGCACTGTGAAGGCGCAATGCTAACCAGTTGACCACCGTGCCACACCCTTAATTGAAAAATATGATTACATATATCATATATTATTATTGTTATGAAAACAGATTTGGAATCAGCACAAAAAAAATCATCCAGAAGAGTGTACCTGCATTTCTGATTTAAAAAAAAATATTTTAAAAAATGTGTTGTTTCCATTCATTCTTATGGGGGAAAAAATAAATTTGGAGGTGAACCAGAAGTGCTTTGTCACTGCAACTGGTAACTGTAGCATTGCTAAAACAACACATTCAAAGGTGGCCTAAGATTTTGGCACAGTACAGTACATTATGTGCAAGGGAAGTAATACAATTTCACCTGTGTTCTCCACTGCAATTGCATTATCTGCCTGGGAAGTCTTCACAACCAGTGTGAGACCGCTGTCCGTTAACACGTCCATCAATATGGCTCCACGCTGCACGTACTACGCATCATTCTGACTGTCCCACCTGTTGAAGACAACCAGGGAGGGGGAGAGCATGAGAGAGAGAGAGAGAGAGAGAGAGAGAGAGAGAGAGAGAGAGAGAAGTCATCATTAAAGGGTGAATGCAGTTGTGTCTAATGCATGATGACATTAAAGCCAGTGTACTAGATTTCATTACAGCAAAGATCCGCGCGAGACTTCGACAAGCACAAAGTTACAGTAATTGAGGGAAAACATGACAGAGACATCAAACAAGCCCTCGGGGTAGCAAACCATCGCTCTTTCTTCTGTGTATCACAGATTCCAGTCGAAGATTAATTTAAACTTTGCCAAGCAACAAAGTACACAGCTGAGATCACTATGGAAACTGCGCCAATCTTTCCTATTTTAAGCTTCATTTAACATTTATAGCACAGTTGTTAACCTATGCCAACCTCACATAGGCAGCTCTGAGCATATTTGTTTATTGTAATTAGCCGACTGCCTCCCTCCTATGCGCCTTGGCGGCGGCAAGGAAAACCAAGGCAGCTCAAAGAGGGGAGATTAAAGGGATGTGGCTGAGGCGCTGACAGCACACTGTGAACGCCGACTCGTTTACTGTTGCGACTTATGGGGATGACTGAGTGTCTATGTGGCGCAGGAGAGGCAGTGCACTGGCAAGCATGCAGGTTGGAACAAAACAGATCCTCAAAAAAATGAAATTTAAAAAAAGACAGCGGTTGAAGTTTGTCAGCCAAGCACATCGTACTGAAAAAGGGCTGGATGGCACAAACGACTTGTTTCAGTTCACTTCGATGTTTTTATATTTCCTTTGTCAGCGATGGGTAAGTGACATCATGGCACTGAGGGGGAGGGCTACACGCTCAATGTTTCCTTAATTTCTTGTCTAATTTGAACAGTTTAGTGGGCAGGATTATAATTTGTTTAAATTGACCACTGGGGCAGTTATGTTTGAGCCTTATGAACTCTGCATAGCAACAAGTGATGTCCCGTCTCGTCAAAGACAGAATGCCAGCAATTCTGTTGATCTGCATTGCTGTCCATGTTTGATCTTTTTATTTGATTTCATTTGGGAAGCTTTATAATGAATCACAAATGATTTACGTTGATCTGTTGCAATGTTATTAGAGTTAATGAAAAGTAGCTAATTTAAAACTAAAACTGATAAACAAATGAAATAATGGACGGCTGGAAAATTGAAAACATTTTTGTGAACAAAATAAAATGAAAATGAAATTGCTTTGAAAAAAATAAAAGCGAACTGAAAATCTTAGGCTTATAAAATGTATTAGAATGATAGCAAAGGTGATCTTTGTTTTCCTCTTTGTCAATATCGTACAAAAGCTTTCAGGTTCATTTTGAATGTATTTATTTCAGCACTGTATTACGAGACATCCATACAAAAAAAAGAGGTCAAACAGCCATTTTGAAAACTGTAATTTACTTTGTGACCCGCTTTTAAAAAAAATCTTACATTCGAGAAATACTCCATATATTTGGGAAAAAAACATATACAAAAACTAATCAAAGCGAAACTAAAATGCATTGAATTCCTTGCAAGGTTACTGTCAGGTTCATCAATTTGACACAAAACACAAAGAGGAGACAGGAGACTCAATTCTGGTACCAGGAGGGAACGAGGAGAAGCTTTAGGTTTCAGTTCTCTGCACGTCACCCTGACGATCTCCCCCTTAACCCCCTTATTTATTGGGAAATCTACTACGTAGGTGTGTCCAACCTATAGGGTGGGGGCTGTTGAAGACACACTGAACTTGTTTGACTATGTGCGTGTATGTGAGTGTAAATTACGTACACGTTTACAATTGTTACAAAAACATCACATTGCAGCTGGTGTTGATGGCTCCATCCACTGTCCAACCTTGCTCCTGTTTAGTCTTAACGCTTATCTCTTCCCAACCACGTCCTCGGAAAGGTGGTTGCGTCCCTAAACTGCCACACAGTGCACTAAGCATTTTTGAGTATAAATGTGAGTACCGTATATAATGGATAAAAAGGATTATAAATGGGAGTACATTATGATTAATATATAATGATTAAGAAGTACAATATCTTTATTAAAAGCATAAGCGTTCTTCTTTGCAAGCATAATCAATCAATCAATATAACATTAATAATAAGCGAATGGATGATATCTAAAAATAATCAATCTATCATTCCTCCCTGTTCATCCTACATTTGCTCATATCATCACACAGAACCTTCCTGATGCACTTTATTCAGTGGAGTCATGCCGCAATATGCAAACATATGACTTTCTGATGTTGAAGCGAAATCAGCGGTTTCTACCTCAGAATCACTGCCATCCATTCGCAACAACAGAGGATACATTTCATTCACTTTAGACGTCATGGGCGCAATAGCTGTAGTAATAAGCCGGACAAGCAGCACTCTGATACAGGGAATACAGTACAACAGCATCCACACAACGTCAAGACAGCTGCAAAAAGAGCAAGAGAGATTAGTACATAAAACACCAAAACCTTGTACTCGCCGATGGCCTTATGCCACCACTCCGACCAGAAGAACGTATTCACGCCAGAATGGTCCTTCATTTTGCGATTCAGGGTGCAGAGGCCTTCAATGGCCTTTGGTTAGGGCACCATCAGGCGCGGTGTTGTTAGGAATGAACGTACAACACTGGTCACCGAACGTCGCATATACTCCATTGGTCTCTGCCAAGAGAATATCAACCGCTATGCGGTCCTGAAACGCCATCAGAGATGTGGCCGCCAATTGCGCTTTTATAGCCAAAACGGCCTCCTCAGTAACATTTCCAAGCTTCTGGACATTGTAGTGGAGGTAGTTGATCCTGTCAACATTCTTATTAGGGGTAACCCATGTGAAAATGGATTCCCAATCGGCAGCAATCGGTGATTTGAGAATGCTCTTCCTCATGGGATGATCAAATGGATGATAACTAAAAATAATCAATCTATCAGTTACTCTACATTGCACTAGTCTGATGTCACAGTCTGTACTGATGTAGATGACGACACAGCTATCACACCTGCACGGTGTGAGACCAAACCCGCACTGCACTGTGGTAAACTGTGTGCAGAAACGTGGCTAATGTGGAATATTAATCTGATGTCAGTCTTGAGAGAAATATGATGACGGAGACTCGGGGGCAGGAAATTAACATTTGATGATTTAGCCTCGTGCTTGTTCATAGTCTTTTCTCGCACCCCCACTTCTTCTTTTCTCACCTGACGTCTGGAGGGATGGAGAAGCAGGATGACAAATGAGCCAGAGGAGGGGGATCTAATAACATGATCTCCTCGCAGTGAGAAAAGGGTGTCTGGGAGATTAAGACAGACGATCAACAATAAGAGAAAGGGAGTGCACAGCTGACTATAAACAGCTCGTCTCTTTCATCCTATTGCTTCCAGATTTCATTAGCTGCCCACTGACCTGAGAGCAAGGAAACCGGAGAGCTACCTGAAGGGAACTCGGCTTACAATGACACACTCGGTGGCTCGGTGGGTGACTTCAATTCACAGACATCACGTGCTCATATGTGCAGCTGGTACACGGACCCTGTAGCCACACCCAGTTTGAGGACGGAGTAGGTCAGGATGAATAACACACTGTTGTTTCCAGCAAGGCGTGCTTTTAACATTGTCTTGTATTTATGCAGCATTTTGGGAGACATTTCATCTTCACTCAGAAAACTATGTTTGCGCCAGGTTGCATGACTAGGATTACCAGAGCGCAGTATGGGAAGTTAAACCCAGATCTGGTTTTCATTTCCCAACCCAGGGGTAAAAGCAGATGGAGTTGCTGCATCAGCTACGCAAAACAGCGAGACATGAGATGATGAGTTCCACAAAGAAGAGAAACTCCAGCCTATTAAACAAAAGACCCCCATGGAGGACATGCATTATTTTGCATTTCTGCAGCCCCCGGAAAGTGATAATTGTCTGTGGACCAATCCATAGGGTGCAACCCTTTAGGAGTTTACAGTTGGTATTGAAGTGCGAAAAATGCTGTCGGTAGCGAACATGCATGTCTGGTTCATTTTTGGAAAGCACCCTAAAATAAATCAAAGCACCCCCCCACCCTCCGATTTTATTTGCTCTATATCCATTTTTAATTAACTAAACCATACAGTAGTTGGTATAAAAATCTAATTTTTATCAACAAAACCACAGTAACTTCCTTTTGCCTCAAAAATGATTTTGGCCGATCCCCCCCAACCTCTTCTCACTGAAGTTAGCACAGTCTTCCACTTGGACTAGTTTGAGTGAGTACTCCTACCCTACTTTAAAGAAGGATATGTGGCAAATTTCTTAGCCTCTACCAATGAATATTATCATTACTGCTGCACTTAACCATAAGGTTACTGTTTACTTTATGTTGTTAGGTATGAGTGAGCTGACATTTTTTGCTGGCTAGGAAACATGACAGCTAGTCAGACGGTATCAATGTGCTTTTTGAATTGCAATGAGAGAAGGAACTCTTTGGCATGCTAATGTGTTATTATTGAAGCAGTGTGCAACTGACTAGCTAACTGACCGGACACCCCTTATCATTGAAACTCCCACTTTGCATGACTGACCCAAATGCTGCACTCTCGGTTATACTCTGGTGCCCAAACTGTCAGCGCCCCACAACTTCTAACACTATAATTGCCCCTGCTATAAATGTTTATTTTTTTATAACAATGGAACGAAGCTGACCACTGCAGTGCATACAATTTTCATGAACTGCATTTCTCCCATCTTAGGGGTGCGTTTGCATGAGACAAGTTTGTTCGTGTAGAATGAAACTAATGTGGTCTGTTTGATCAGATCAAGTGTGAACACTATCATCTAAACCCCCGCGCGACAAACAATAAAGGGACCACGGCCTTGTTATGTCAAGACAAACGATACAAGTCGTAGACAGTATGGTAATAGCGGTAAGATTGTCTGCTTCAAAGTCAAAAGTTCCTGGTTACTTGGGCTTCCGTCCACATTCTTAAAGCATTAGTCAGGTTGAATGAACGCTCTAAATTGTGCATAGATGTGACTCTGAGTGTGGATGGTTAGTTGTCTATATGCGTACTGCAATTGGCTGAGAACCAGTCCAGGGTGTACACTGCATCTCGGCCAAATTAATTGGGAATCGACTTCAGCTCACCTGTGACCCAAATAAGGAAAAGCCTTATTGAATATTATATATGTAACACTGGGCATGGGCGGCCCGGTAGTCCAGTGGTTAGCACGTCGACTTCACAGTGCAGAGGTACCGGGTTCGATTCCAGCTCCGGCCTCCCTGTGTGGAGTTTGCATGTTCTCCCCGGGCTTGCGTGGGTTTTCTCCGGGTGCTCCGGTTTCCTCCCACATTCCAAAGACATGCATGGTAGGCTAATTGAGCACTCTAAATTGTCCCTAGGTATGAGTGTGGGCGTGGATGGTTGTGCGTCTCTGTGTGCCCTGCGATTGGCTGGCAACCGATTCAGGGTGTCCCCCGCCTACTGCCCGGAGACAGCTGGGATAGGCTCCAGCACCCCCCGCGACCGTAGTGAGGACCAAGCGGTTCGGAAGATGAATGAATGAATGAACACTGCGCATGTAATCCAAATCCAATCATGATTTTAATTTCCGTTTCTCTTGATCATAAATAACATGATAATCGAAGAAAAACAATTGATGTGTCGAATGGCGCGGTGTGCGTATCCAAGTTCCTATGATATGAAACTCCCTGAATGCTCCATTATGCTTGTACAGAAAGCATGTGATAAAGGTCATTCTGCAACATTCGTGTTCTACTCTTTTTATTTGTATTTCCATGCATGCAAGACACCACACTGCTCCTAAGAGGCCAAGGTGCACACAACAGGAATCTTTCCATTTATTTTATTTGCTATTTTAATATATTGTTAGTATTCTTATACTTTGATACACATTTATTTTCGAGATGTTTTTCAAGTCATATGAAAAGTTGAGTTTTGGTCATTTTGAACTCTGCAAATCCATCATCCATCCATTTTCTAATCCACGTATCCTCACAAGGGTTACGGGTGTGCTGGGGCCTATCCCAGCTGTCTTTGGGCAGTAGGCGGGTTATACCCTGAATTGGTTGCCAGCCAATTGTAGGGCCCACATAAACAAACAACCATTCACGCTCACATTCATACCTAGGGACAATATAGAGTGTCCCATTATCCTGCCATGCATGATTTTGGAATGTGGGAGGAAACGGGAGTACCCGGAGAAAACCCACGCAGGCACGGGGAGAACATGAAAACATCATACAGGAAGGCCGGAGCTGGAATTGAACCCTGCACCTCTGCACTGTGAGGCCGATGTGCTAACCAGTCGACCACTGCGCCGCCCAAGTCTACATTATCATTATTTTTTTCCCCATAATCCCTCAGCCTCAAACTACAGTGTGGTAAATAATCTGTAGTTGTTATTGGGTATTGATTCGGCATTTGACAGCTGCCTGTCTAGAGATACCAATATGAGGTCCATAGTGCTCTAAGTCTATTTTTAAAAAACAACTTCAATCAATTAGAGGGAAGGGATGGACAAAATCCGTCACATTCTTCAAAAGAAAGAAAGTACTGGCGGGCCGAATAACAACAACAAAAGGCAACATACGACAATTCAAGTAGATGACTGCAAAATACCGTATTGGCCCAAATACAAGCCGGTGCATTGAAATAAGACTGAAAAAGTGGGGGTCGTTTTATATTCGGGGTCTAGACGTTATACCCATTCACGACGCTAGATGGCGCCAGATATCATTGAAGTGAATGCTGAACTTGACTGCCCAGGCCAAAGCGAACCCCTGTCACGAAGAATAAAAATAAAAATTGCGGTAGCACGAAGAAGAAAAATAAAAAATAGCGGTCAGAAAGAAAAGAGAAGAAAATAATAGAAGAGATAACAGAAAATGGAGAAACGTAGCGACAATCTGGAGAAAAGTGGGTCGAAGATCGGCCAGGTTAACCGGCAGCTGAGGAGAAGTTATGATGTAATTGACATTTCAAAAACCAGAAACCATTCATTTACGAATGTGATTGCACTTTAGTTCACAGATTTAAATGTTCAGATATTAACATTTGAATGAGGCAAAATAACATGCTTTTCCTCTCAGATATATTGTTATAATCATTTTTTCAGATGTACTGTAACTATTTTCTGTATAAAAATTAATTTGGTGTTCAAAAAGTCTTTTTTCAAACTTGAGTCTTGAAAAAGAGGGGGTCGTCTTATAATCAGGGCCGTCTTATATTCGGGCCAATACGGTACTTTCTTTGGAAACGAAAAATATTTTCACCATTTCAATGAATCATGATTTTTACTGGATCGAGTGTTTGTGAATGCAAATTAAACAAGGGTCACGTGCGATGCAAAATCGTTCCACTTTTGGTTGGGACAAGAGACCCAAAAACAAATGCACTAAGTCACATTTGAGTAGTTTTCCAACTAATTGTTGGGAAACTGGGAGGTTCTCATTCATCACATACACTATAACTGAACAAGAAGGAGGACTCAATCCTAAGAAGAACCATTTCAACATTTTTGAAATGAAATATAACCTAACATCAAGCAGCAGAAAATATAACAATTGCAAGGACTCCGAAAAAGTGAAGTCACACATTGCCTTATTAAAAATTGGATGTGGCCACTGAGCAACGTGTCTCCACAGTGGCGTGGACACCACACACAGCAGGAAGGCTGGTCAGGCAACAGAGTTCCTGCCAGACATCAGAGTGTGAATTGGGGATGTGTCGGGAGTGAGGCCTCTGCATGTCCGTCTGTGTGTTTCTGGGTGTGTATGTGTGTGTGTGTGTGTGTGTGTGTGTGTGCGCGTGTGTGTGCGTTTTCATGGCCAGTTGCATACGCGTTACACAAAGCCCCAAGGCCGAGCATTCAGCAGCAGTATGCGCTGGCACAAGATGCACAGGCAATCACAAGGAGAGAAAGAGAGAGAAAGGCAAAGGCAGGCATATTGCAACAGTCCACCCCCTACCATTTGGCTCTAATACCGTAGATGTGTTTACTCGCCACATTATTCATGATTTGTCCTGCATGCTTCGCATATCGTGTAAGAATTTCCTCCCACTTAGCATCTCCAGCAACTCTATCAAGATGTGACCAGAGGCCAGTTCACTAATCATGATGGACTAACTGTAATAGAAAAGAGCTTTTACACTGGAGCCATGGGGCTCACGAGGATGAAACGTTTGTGAGAATTCCAGCGCATGTACTTGTGACAAAGTCATTCTTTAAATTTCATCGCAGGCAGCACCACCACTATCACTTGGTGTCGGAATCAGAGAATAACTTGGTACATCAATTGGGAGATACTGTAAGTGATCAATCTTGGACGTCATACTTCACATCAATGTAACTGAAGAAAGGAAAACAAAAGCATCATCACAAAGGGTTGGCAAAATTAGGCTTTTAACCCTATAATGCCATTTGTATCATATTTGATACATACATTTTCATTATGTAACTCATTTTTTATATTACATTAAATCATTTGTCATCTATCAAATTTGATAATACAGGTTTAAAATATGATTTCTTCCAAACTTTCATTTTCAGATGTAATCTACATAATACTTATAAAGGGAATACGACAAATATCTAAAACAACATGATATGGCAAAAATATTTTTGTAGATTTTGTTATAAGGGTTAATGAACATCTCAGTTCCCAAAAATCAGATTTTTCTGGCTATTCCTTGACGCGTCAGGCATTAAAGGGTTAATATCAGTAACGATGACAATAGAGGTCTATTGGATTTCATCCAAAAACATCGGGCCCTATTTCCAGCGCAAGTCAAGCAAATATATATATATATATGATGCAAACTCTAAATTTCAGTCGTACAAAACGAATTCAGAATGTGTTCTATGCGCTCTTTAATAAATGAGGCCCCGGGGTCTTTATTCAAAAAGGAAACAGAAATAGAGCTAGATAGGAGTGGGGGGG
Source organism: Hippocampus mohnikei (assembly GCA_026261675.1). Classification (NCBI taxonomy): domain Eukaryota; kingdom Metazoa; phylum Chordata; class Actinopteri; order Syngnathiformes; family Syngnathidae; genus Hippocampus; species Hippocampus mohnikei. Next base: position 31,416,234 of record JAKGUB010000557.1, read on the forward strand.
GGGGGGGCAAACGGAACAATTAGGATTGACTCGTCCTCCTCCACTTTTTCAGCGCATGATGTGTTAATGTGGAAGATGGATAAGAACATGTTTACTTGCTTTGTATAGAACCTATCGGCAACGAAATCTAATTCCTGCAAGCCTCTGCCGGGTTCACGGCATGGCTCTGTGATGGGATCACATTTTTTTCCGAGACACGACAAATGGCTGAAGTAGACTTTTAATTGTGGAAAACTGCGAAACATTATCTCACAGTGGAAATTATATGTACCGCATGTACAAAGGGTCCACTGTGTCCACGGAGGGAATGAGTCAAGGGCTGAAAATGAGACCCCCACCTGAGGAGCCCTCAAAGCACCACAGGGAACACTGAACCAAATAGCCACCACCAAATTGGCTTCTCGTCTTTTCAGCACATGTTTACCTTTTCAGGGAAGCTACATTTGCTGTCTGTAGAAAGGTTGCACGACCTGTGACACATGCAACTCGTTGTAAGACTTCTAAACTAGCAGTCATGCTTAACTCATTTAATGCATGAACGTAAAAATACAAAACCCCTCTCATTTAGTGCCAAAACATACATTTTTGGATGTTTTTAAAAAAAATAATGCTAAAGGGATTTTTCGCACCTCCTAAGTCAGTATCGAGCCTGTGGAAATGATTTCAGGATAATGAATCACCACTAGATAGCAAGCGTGGCTTTGATCAGATCTTGGTTGCACACAGTGTGAGTGGGCGTGGGGCGTGATACGGTGATCCTACGGCGATCCTACGTCGCGAGGTGACGTGCGGAAGCAGTGTCGTGTTGAGAACGACATGGATGAATATCGGCAGCTAACTACAACAGAGCTTTTTCCCCCAAAAAAGAAAAAAAGATGACCAAGTCCCATCGTCATCTCTGACAAACACACGCGCACATGTACGCAGGCACACAAAACACACACAAAGTTCAGCGTTCATGAAAACTTCATGCATAGGTCATTCATCAGTGCAGTGTTTATCTTGCAATAAACTGTTATTTTGCAATCAATGTCACCTTTTTAATGCTGTTTCTGTTATTTAGCAGGAAAGCATCGCTTTCATATTTACAAGACCTTAGACAATGTTCAACTGCTGTTTACTAAATAATGATGAAGTGTAGAAATGTATTTTTTTTTCCTGATGAAAGAAGCGGGTTAAAGCTTTCTTTTGGTAGGATCCATGCTGATATAACTAGACAACTCCATTTTCTGTAGGCCTTCAATTTGGTCAAAATGGTAAAATTGGCTCTCTCAATTTGAGAAAAATGTCTGTCATTGAATGAGAAACATGGATCCAGTTTTTTTACATTAGAGACACAGATACTTTTGAACATATGTCAAAGCCAAGCGCTTTATTCTTGTCATTGGAACAACTTGGACACTTTTGCTCGAAATCATCCCCGTTGATGGAAATGGTAGCCAGAGATTAGACTCGGATGGGAGATTTGTAGTACTGTACACGTAGTGGGTACATGTGAAGTTGACTTTCCACTGTTAGCTTTCCAGAGAGGCACTGCACGGTTGTTACCTGCTTGCTGAGTGCGAAAGCAGAGCAGAGAACACGTGAAGTTCATGCAAAGCCGCCTCCCGATTTGCTCCTCTCTCACTGTCGCAGTCTTGTTGACATTCACCTAATATTCTAATCGCTGCACTGCGGAGCTCTTGCTTTCAGTCAAGGAACATATCGTTCTCTTTGTGTTGCGCTCTCACAAATAGGAATTGTTCTGTCGAAAGTCAACGGGCCTCGATGCTTCTCAGGCAGTGTGGAAGAAATGCTCTTCGGGGGGCTCTCACAGCAAGCAAATGTAACAGGTCCATCTGTTTTCATCAACACATTCACGTTATGTATGGTGAAAATAGCAACGTCAAAGGTTACAGCACACTTGTAATTTGGGTTGAGGATTTTGTTTTGATTGCTGTTGGCAGTTAATGCTTGCTACTGGTAGCAGTAGAATACATTTAAAAAAATATATATATATATTTTTTTTTTTGTGGAAAGAAGATTAGTCTTGCACAAATTACCTCAGTAAAAGCCCTCATCATCAACTTTGTAGCATTGTAACTATTGGAGCACATTTCATTCCAAAAGGATTCATATTCAACTCAATAGAAAAAAAAATGAAACAAAATAAGATCTTTCCCTATCAAAGAGAAGCCATCCATCCATTATCTAAACCGCTTTATCCCCACAAGTGTTGCGAGCGTGCTGAAAGTTAAATAAATGAATGAAAAATCGTTCATGAAATATACAGTCGAGAAATTACAGCAAGTTTGCAAATGTTCAGATAGATATGAAACGTAAACGCGGCGGGAACACTAATTATGATAATATAAATAGCCTTCATCTTGGCGACACGAGGATGCCTTTCAGCGCATTGAAGCGGCTATATACAGCCACTTAATCAGCCAAAACTACATACCGGTACTTCAAAATTAAAATGATGTCATAGTTTTAAATATTCCTTTGCATGCATGACTGACTGATGATTCTAACAAAACGAAATGTTCATTTTTACGTTGGTGTGTTTCAGTTATTACCGATTAATAATGATCATTTATTTCTGTGGAAAATGTCCCACTTGAATATTTTCAAAGTTTCGTAACTGGAAGCATGAAGAGTTTCTCCAAAACTACTCATTTTCATTTTCATTTTCCCAATCCCTTGCAAACTCAGCATTGGCTTTAACATAACACACTGACAAAATATAGCATGTGATATCAATCTAAATCCAAAGAACTAAGAAATCAATATCAAGTGATGAATTTTTCGAGAGGACAGAAGAGTAAGGTGTAAACGCCGACCTTGCTGTATTCTCGTCTTACCGAGTTGACACGGCACGCTGCTGAGAGACACATCTGTCTCCACACATCACTCCGCAACGATCACCCGCCTTCTCTGCTGTTTGCTCCTGCGTGGGTAGTGAACAGTGGGCTTCGATGAGCTTTTTGGTTTTGGAAACGCCATTTATTGCTGGTGCCCTTGAGTCAAAAGGGAAAAAGCTGCCACTGGCGATGCCGTCTAAACAAAAAGCAGGAAGTCCGGAACAACAGCATGAGGTGGGTTGACACTCACACAAAGTGAAATTATTTCAGTCTTTCAACCATGACAAGATGGTTATATAATCTAAAATGTCTGCTCCGGGTTGTTTTGGGCCCTATCTATCTATCTATACGATTTCGTCAGAAATTCTAAAAACATCAACAACAAAAAATAGTGAGTCTCAACACTGCTGCTGAACAAAACGCCAGAAAAGCCACTTCAACAACAGCAGAAAATCTTCTTAAAGCTGACAACAGAAATAAATAAATAAACAAACAAATAAAGAAATAAATAGCAGAGAACTATAAACTCTATCCTATTCACTGTGGTTTTGGCTTCAGGCATGTGAATCAAAATAGGGTTGCGCAATCCTTCCTTTTAAAAATGTCACCGCACTGTCAGTCAACCAGAGATTCCTGCAACAATCACAAATGGCGCTGCCTTACGACATCATCCGAAAAACAGGAAGTCGCCTGCTCACTCACAAAACATTGATGGCTATTTCATTTGGATGAGATACCATAAGCAGTTCAGATAATGGATGGATGGCTGGTTACAAATGATTTATGATATTTCATTATCTAGGGGTGTTACCATGGAATAGTGGCTCGTTATTTGCTTTCAAGACTTTCTTCCAGAGTGCCTCTCCTGCGTCTTCGCTACACTTTCTGACCTTTAGTCTATCCTTGATCCCCACAGATGTGTATCAGTGCGCTCCTACTTTGTCTCTCATCAATAATAGCCTTTAGATTGGTATTCTTCTCAACAGACCTCATAGCCCCCCGTGACAACGGGCTTCCCACCTGCACTATTGTGGATAAGCTGCTCGATGACAACAAATACGCCATCTGACTCTCTGGCATTTTGGTTTCCTGCAGTGTCATCTCCTCTGGATCAACAGTCTGGTGTCCCGACCCTGAACACTCGTTAATACACTTGAGTGATGATCATGTCATTATTATTATTGTTATTCATCTCATACATGCAGTGTCGACGTCTCACCACCAGATGTCCTTGGATTATGTGCTGTTGAACTGACCTTTGTCTCATCACTTCATTATTTCCCCGCAGCACAACTTCTCTCAAGGTCTCAGTGATTGGAATTACGACCACTTACACAATCTCATAAAATTGAGACCTGTGTCATAAATAACACTTTGACAAACATAGCGATATGAACACGTTTAAAGTTTGTGGTTCTGTTTTGCTGCGGTGAACTGCATTGCACCGAGAGCTGCGTCTATTATTCTGACTCTCTCGTACATCTCAAAGAGGCAAGCCAAATAATAGAAACACCCGTTGGCACCATTCCAAGCAGTGATGTAACACTGCCAATTTTAACAATGATTACAAACAAAATTAAATAAGAATCTAAAGCTGCATTTTTAATTGTACTGTCGACTTCACACTGATCTGATCAGGGAACTGGATTGTCATATATTTTGCATTTTATGCAAAACCGGTGATCGGTTGTACTGTCATCATTTACCAATCGATTTGTGACGTCATCAGGGCCTTATAAAGCACTACTGGGGCACAGATCCCCTACGACAGCGGTACAACGGGTTGCGGGCCGAAACTATCAATAACATACTGTATACTGTGGTTGAGCTCATAAGCCCCAAATGTACATTATCACCATGGCAGGAATGTAACGGCCAGCTGCACATCTACAAAAAATCGGATCATGAAACTGATTGTTGCGGGAAACCCCCCCCCCCCCCACTGTCCTACTATATCTCCTTTGTTACACACACACACACACACACACACACACACACACACACACACACACACACACACACACACACACACACACACACACACACTACCCCAACCCCACTGCTGCACTCTTACAAAAAACTACTACTCGAAATGATAATAAATGTACCTATATATTTATTGTCATAAAACAATTTGAACAACTATGTGACCCGAGTGATGATGAGCAGTTCAGAAAATGGATACCGTAAATTCCAGACTATAAGCCGCTACTTTTTTCCCAAACTTTCAACCCTGCGGCTTATACAGTGATGCGGCCTATTTATGTAATTTTTCTAACGGCCGCCAGGGGCGCTCGAGTAGAAAAGGTAAGATTAAGACCGGTCTTTATGACACTGTTTAATTCCGACACTGAGGACGGTGACTTCGATGGCTTCAGTTCACAGGATGAAGATGAAGACGGCTCACCGTGATTTTTACAAGTACCGCTATGTTCTTTTACCAGACCTGTTATACTGTGTTGCTATTCTGTTGCTAGCGTGTTGTTACCATGTTGCTACAGTTTTACTGCCGCGTCACAGGCACCGTTTGGTAGGAAAGTTATTATTATTGTTAAGTTATATTATTAAAACTTTGAAAACTCTCTCTGTGTACCGTCTTTATTTATAAATATGTTTACATGTTTTAATGTGGGCACATGCGGCTTACTCAGCATAGTGCGGAAATTACGGTAGATGCATGGATGGATGAACACTTTGAATACTGCAGCAAAGACATAGCAAAGCTGTTTTTGTGTCATGTTACCAGGCCTCAAATTGCATTGTGCGCTTCGTGTTCTTCATCCAAAGGAACGCTATGTGGGTGGGTGGAGTGGCAGCGCTAGCATGGTTGGCGCCATGTGTGTTCAAACTTTAAAAAAAAAAAAGCCCTGCTTTGATTTGAAGAGGGTTGCTGTTATTGTTTCCAAAACTGTACAGCACCTTGAAGAAAACAAGAGTGTGCGATATTTGGTCAGCTTGATTCAATATGTTCAAAAAAGTCAACGACTGCGTTCTCCAATTAAAATACTGAGATCTGTATGGAATAATGAGTGAACAGCCATTTGCAAGAACAACTTCAATGCTTCCTGTTAATATTTTGTTCAATGTTAACATTTCGCTTCTATTAGAAAATTCCAGGCGACATATCTTTCTATCCCTCGCTCAAATGACAAGGTTGGACAGGCCAAGCAGAGAGGATAATTAAGGTTGGGATCCATTTTTGCATTTGACAACAAATGCATTATTCTGATCAAAGGAGCAATGATCATTGTCAGAATCAGACATTTATTTGCGTTCACATTCATGAAAGTCCTCCAAAGGACACCATAGCTATGATGTGGCTTGCGACAAAAACGAGCTTGACAGCCCTGGTGTAAAGTCGATTATAAAGGCAATTTATAATTTTTTTAAATTCAGCTCTTGCATTGTATTGTATTCGATCGTGCAACACCACTTTTTTCGCAAGTGGCTTTTAAACTAACACATCTAGTATTATCCGTTCTATCGCTTTTCCCCCCCCCCACACCTTTAGTTACTGCGGCTGACAGAAGAACACCAAGAGATAAGGAGAGGAGAGAAATAAGCAAAGGGAAGGTCAAGACTGAGCAGAGCGGCAACCAATTACAATACATCACGGCACGCTTTCAGAGACTGTGACCGCATTTGTTTCCTGGACTGTGTCATTCATACACATTCATATTAACATCCCCAAAAAAGACCCTGGCCTCAATAAAAGGGGCGGGGCGGGCGTGGGGGGGCAGGAGATGACGTGTAAATGTGGATGGCGCCCTGACGCTGAATGGCAGGGGAAAGAATGGCAATAAGGCAAGCAGTAGGCAAGGTGTTAAAAGTTGATTAGGTTGTTAAAGGTCACATAGTCAGACTTCATCAGCTGTCCCGGTGGAGCACAGGAAGCAACTCTGGGGACCTTCACACGGCTCCTAATGAGACAGAAGAGAAGGCAATCCGACTAACATATGGATATATCCGGCTCCCGTGTACAGCTATCTTCTTATGGTACACGAGGCTACCCGATAATGTGACGACATTAAAAAAAAGAACATCTCACCTTGCCTCGGGTGGATGGAAAAAGAGCGTCGCAAGAACATGCAGGGACGGAAGAAGAACGAACATGTGACGCTAGAGACATCATCAGTGACATTTTAAATGTTGGTAGCTTCGGCCCACCGTACTACGAGCGGCAGCAACTTGCATGTAAAAACAGGCGATTGACCCTGGCACGAAAAAAATATATATCTTGCTACAATGGAAGTATGGCATTATCGTGAAGAAACATTTTGAGGTGCCACATCACTTATACAACTGTATTATTTGATACTGAATCACAGTAAACATGACACAGTTCTCAAGGATGAAATAGAGACTGCGTTAGCCGTTAAAATTTAGCTGTAATTAGGATGCAACAAACGGTTATTTGAATAATCTGTCGAATATTTTGCTGATTAATCGAATTGGGTAAAGATTTGTTTGAATTTCCATCCCTTTGTTCAAAACCAGGACACTATTTGAAATTGACGATGATTTTAGTCACTGGTTTAGTCCATAACATGTCCGAAAATAGGCACAAATGATGATCAAGTCTGCTTTCCTGAAGGATATTTACTGTTCAGAAGCTAAACATTCTGAGCACTTATAACATTTTAAATTAAAAAGGGTCTCTAAAAGATGAACTGATTAGGCGTAGAAAAAAAAGTAGTGTGTTTCCGGTAACCCGACCGACCGAGAATTTCTACCTCAAAGAAAAACTTTACGGTCGGCATTTTTTTTCAAACCTTCTACATTTTTGTGTAATAATAGCCTTTCAAAACACTTAATGACGCTTTACAATCAAAGCAAGAACAATAAAACCACAGACAAAATTATAAATAACAAAAGGAAAGATGAATTTAGAGCGTTTACATTGGTGCAAACTCTCGCGATATTCACGTTGCGTCGTTTGCCCTGTCGTCTGTCAACAACATTGAATCGTGGCGGCGGCCACGATCTCCGATAACAGTTTAAACGCGTTTGTGTGTTGCAGTCGCATGCTCGCACCATAATATTAAGAAAATAGCATCCACTGCTTTATCGAAAAGATTCAACGAGGCGAGGGCGGCGGCGACGTTCGAAGTCGGCCGCGAGGAGGCGGGGCGGGCGTGACGGTGGGACGGGCGGGGGTTGTGGTACGGTGCGCCGGTCGTCTACTCTACCCCCGCCACGAACACCCAGCGCCCGCCCGCGCCCGACCCGCGAGGCCAGCGGCGGCGGCGCACCCCTGCCTCCCGAGCCCGGGCGAGCGAAACCCAAATAGGCGGCGGCGCGCGGGACGCGGAGCGGCGAGGCGACGCGGCGGAGGGGCGTCGCGGGTGGAGGGGACGGTGTCGGGCGCGGGGTCGGTCGGTGCGCCGCCACTATCACTACCCCCCCCGCCCGCCCACCCCGCCGACCGCGCGCTCGTTGACGTCGACCCCTGTCCGCCTTAGTCTTACGGCACCTAGTCCAGGCCGGGCCACGACCACCACGGGCCGTCTAGGTCGCGGGACGCAGAGGCTCTAACACCCAGCCGCTGGGTACCCAACTCGCCGCCGCCGGCGGGGTTTCAATCAGTGGCGATTGCTCTCGGACTGCAAGGGAAGCTTGGCTTCCCTAAAATGTCAAAGAATAAGTGATGAAATATATGAATGTAAATGTAATTGTGTGTACATGTCATTGACTAAATATGCGCTACAACGTGCTCAACTTTTGCCTCGAATCAGCTTCTTCTTATTACTGGTTACGACGTACGACGCGAGTCCCTTCTCCTTCACGCCGCAGCTTCGCTGTGCTTTAAAGGGTAGTGAGTTCAGGGTAGGTTGTCCCAATACGTTGAACGGAGACGAGTCATTGGATACAAACTGGTTTTTGTCCCGCCCACGGAGTTCGGCGTCTTTGGGACTGGATGGCAGTGGGAGGGTACCGGACGCCAGGCTTTTCTGCATCAGATTGGATGCCTGTGTGCCAGTTCGATTGACATTGAAATGAGCCAATCACCGAGCTTTTAGTGATTGACATTGAAATGAGCCAATCACCGAGCTTTTAGTGTAGGCATCCGTGCGAGCATTTTTTTCAACTCGCATTCTGTTCGAGTTGAGCTGGAGACTTCTCCTAATCATTTTAGCGACACTCTTTGTTGTAAACAACTAGCGACAAATTAATCTTTTATTTCTGGTGGGTTTTATTGTAGTTCCTATAGTTGTAGGACACTAATTAAGTACGGGGAAAAGACGCCTTGTTGGTATGACAGGGTCACAGATCATTTTCTTGAAAAGCAACGGAGCTAGAGTAGAATTTGCGTATAAATAAACGGACACATTTTATGATGTCGCCCAAAATTGAGCTTCCCCTCTTTGACAGACGAGCATCCGGCACTGGTTTCAATGTCTCCTTGTTTTATGTTTTATGGTTATTTTGTTTACGTTTTTGATGGGGGAGGGAGGGAGAAAAAAAGATAAAAAAAAAAAAAACTTTGTCCGACCTACCGACCCTATGCTGAAATTTCATGTTACCGGAAACACACTACTTTTTTTTCTACGCCTTATCACAAGTAATTATCCATTGATTTGATAATCGATTCGCTGTCAATTAATCGTTGAAAAGAGAAGAAAGAGGTGAAAAATTAAAAACAGGCTGTGAGCGTTTCAGAGGCGCTTGGCGATGACCGGGCGCCCCATTCTTTGACTGCACTCGTGTGATTCGGTGACAGGAAAACTTACACATGATATGCTGGGGAATGGTGAACGTGATACATTTCTGGTCGATGATGTAGATTCCCCCCACATTTGCAACAGGCTTCAATCCAGTCAAATTCACCCGTTTTTTTTTTTTCCATCACAGGGAGTGGCTGTTTTGCCACTTGCTATCCACTGAAAATGACATCACAGTTGCTCCAGGCTCAAGTAATGGTCAATCATGGTCCAGCTTCAGAAAACAGATGATTGGTGATTGGTTGTTACCTGAGCCCTGAGCAACTGTGAGGTAATTTTCAGCTGACAGAAAGTGGCAAAATGGCCGCACGCTGAGCTTGCTAAAAACAGGTGGACTTTGCTGCTTAATTTTGAGTCAGAATGAATTGCTTGGACTAGTGAAGGCGTATCTAATTGTGATGACATTTTTTTGACGTAGTGGTTCTTAACCTGGGTTCGATTGAAACCCACGGGTTCAGTGAGTCGGTCTCATGGGTTCGACGGAGCCTCTGCCATGGAGGGTAAGACACACGTGACTCAACATGTTAATTAGTTATGACACGCCCGCTTGGCCATCACTGGCTGCAGATGATCACATGACATTGCTTGTCCAATCAGTGCTGCGGGAAATGTAATTCACTTAGTAGTCAACATGTGACTGATGTGATAGTACATCGTACAATTAAAAAAATACAAAAAGGTATACTTATCTCTTGAAATTGTATTTACTTTTCTCAGTTTTTAATATGCGTTTTTTAAAAAATATCTTGAATTGATAAAAACATGTATATTTAGTTATTTTTTCACTCATGAAGGGTGAATGTGCATATAAACTGGTTGGGTTCAGTACCGCTAAAAAGGTTAAGAACCACTGCTCTAAAGGGTCAAACCAATTGTCAGTTGAAAATATTGCTAGCACCAGCCAGCCTTATAACAATATTGTATTTTTAGAAAGCCCGCCTACACACGCATACACTCACAGTCATATTCACGGCACACAAATTGGAACTGCGGGGTTCCAACACAGTACTGACTAAAAAGTCGCTGATATATAATTAACTGATTATGAATGCAGATGATGTTTGTGCCTTTTAGAACGGGAACCAAAAGTCATCACGGCCTTCCTCTTTCAAACACATCCCCGTGCGTAGCATGATCCATATTATCCGTACTGCAAGCGTTGAGCCATCAGCCAGGCAACTATCATACTTCCAACAGCTGCATTTATTAAAGCGACACCTAGTTTGCTTTGCTGCATCTAAATCAGGCCGGATTGCTTGGGGACCATTATGTCGCTAATACACTGAAATCATGTCCTGCTGGTTCACATGACAGCCGAGGCGCTCTGTCAATGTCTCTTTCTTTCAAACACATTATGGGGTGTATTGATCAATATTTTTTTACTGCCACCACTTTGTTCTACTCCTCACACTAAAGCGACACGGTGATTGACATTAATGCAATTTTCAGGGCCACTACATTTCTTTGACTTGCAAGTAATTATTCATGGGTATGCGCATGTGTGCACGCCTGCGTGTGCTCTCTCTAGTCTACGGCACTGTACAGATGGATCAGGACAATGGTGGCATTTTGTAAGATTTCTGCCCGTTGGCACCAACACGTTGGGTTTAAAATGAAGCAATAGAGGTGTGAATGACGTGTACACCCTAAATGTGGATACAGAATGCCACACCGCCCCCTCCATTGCGGGGCTTACGTGCATATGTGAAATTTGTGGTATAAATGTTCTGATTCTTGGAGTGGCACATGAAAAGGGCAAATCGGAAGAGTTCATATCACATGTAAACAGTTGACTAGAGATCATCAATTGTAACAATTTCATTTGGAATGACATGTAAACCTGGCTATGGACAAAGTTGACCTTAGCTTCAACTGGCCTAAGAACACTGAAGTTTGCTTTTTTTTCCCCCCCAAGTTGTTTAACCAGAATCTCCATGAATCTGGGCCCCTCGGTTGTTGGACGTTTCACCTTTAATCCAAAAGTCTTTCATCGTTAACAGATGCTATTATTCTGTTGTATTCTCAACATGAATAATGACACTGCACCTATGTTTTAAAATTGAACACATTATTGCTCATTAATTAGTGCAGAGTATTCTTGACTTTTGTAGATATTGAAGGGTTTTTTCTTCACTCAAGAAATTAAGACCCTTCATAAAACATGAGAAGATGCTCAGAATTTGGTGCCTAATTGACTGCTAAATATTTCCCACCGAGTATGACAAATTGTGCTTGAAATTAAGTCACTTTGTCCAAACTCACCTCAAAAATCCAAAATAAGAAATGCCCTACATTTTTAATGCCTTCTAAATTAAAGAACGTCTGCACCTTAGATACACGTTGCCTGTTGAATTTCAAATCCATTGTGGTGCTGTGCAAAAACAAAATGCGAACAAATTCTAATTGTCCAAATATTTCTAGGCCTGTCTCATAATACAGGAAAGAACCAGGTTGTCACTGCATGAGAGTGTGTGTTTATTTGGTTGCATGTGATGTGTGTATGATCGTGTGATATGGAGTTGAAGTCCCTCATAATAAAATGCCCTTTCAGACGGGCTGGATCACAGGCTAAGGCCATCAGAAGTGATGGCAGCCACAGCTGGGCCCGGGCAGTGTAATAGCCAATCACAGATAAGAAAACATCTTCGAACACATCTCGCTCCACACATGTACTGTCGCCAAATTAATTCTGAACGATGCACACTCGACAAGATCAGGGTTGCTTTCGGCATAGGTGGTGTGTTAAAAAAAAAAAAAAATCACACTCAGTATCAGTGCTAGCTACATTCGTCACCAATTGCTAATCGATAATAACAGTGCATCTATAGGGACAATTTGTTACCCAGCAGATAGCTTCTTGTCCCACCGTGACATCCCCCATCTTGATATGTTGCCCCACATTGCTCCACTGATGTGTCTCAGTGATCATCCCCAGAGTCCGATCAGTCAGTGACTCGCGGTAGGAGAGGGCGCACACATACAACCTCTGACCTCTCCCCCATGAGCCCAAATGACCCCAATATGCCCCTCAGTTAATGAGGTGTGTGTTTACCAAACATCTGCACCGATGCAGTCGAAAGGCATCTTAACCTTAGAGACAAATGTAGGTTGTCGCCTCACATAACAAACATCATTACACAGCAGCTTAAATGTACGGAATCGAAGGCTCTATTTTCATAGACAGCGTATCTGCCGTGGGGCAGAAATGCCGGTAGATCTTGATTTTCGCGTGAGCGCAAAGCTTGCTATGTGTGTGTGACAATATGGCAGACCAGTCTCCGCCAAGCTCGGCATGCCGGCACGGCATCGTGTCATTGGAAAATCGATCTCAGCCTTAGTGCTGGCGCATGGTCGACCGTTGATATAACATGATGTATTTCATTCATTCATTCATCTTCCGAACCGCTTGATCCTCACTAGGGTCGCGGGGGGTGCTGGAGCCTATCCCAGTTGTCTCCGGGCAGGAGGCGGAGGACACCCTGAATCGGTTGCCAGACAATCGCAGGGCACACAGAGACGAACAACCATGCACGCCCACACTCACATCTAGGGACAATTTAGAGTGATTAATCAGCCTGCCATGCATGTCTTTGGAATGTGGGAGGAAACCGGAGCACCCGGAGAAAACCCACGCAAGCCCGGGGATAACATGCAAACTCCACACAGGGAGGCCGGAGCTAGAATCAAACCCGGTACCTCTGCACTGTGAAGCCGACGTGCTAACCACTGGACTACCGGGCCGCCCTCATGATGTATTTTATTTACTAATATATAACAGCAAGCATCAAACCCTCTGAATTCAGAATTCACAGAACACATTCTTATTGTTATTATTATACAGTATTGTTTAAATCATCACACTGGGTGGCACAGCTAGGCAGGGCACATGATTGAAGTCGGCTGTGACCACTCCCACAGCGGCGCAGTCGTTACTCTATCAATCGTGATGGCTTGCTCTCGTCTGAGAAATTGCCAAGACTGAGTCAAACCCGCACAGGATTTATGTCGTTCACAAAAATAGAGCCCATAACATGTAGAAAATTGCACTTTATTAGAATAAAGTTTTGCTCACTGGAATTACCGTATTTTCACGACCATAAGGCGCCATTAAAAGTCTAGTGTATGAGCCGAGTTCCAAAGCCTGACTGAGCGCGCTTCTGGCCGACACGCTGTTTATATAGAGAAAAGGCGGGCGTAAGTGACGTCAGGCATGCGGAAGTCTGCCAATGAGTGAAGGGTGGGCGTGCCCAACAACACGGTGCGCCGAATGGTCGTGAAAATACGGTAATGAAAATTTGCGAGATTAACATTTTATTGGAACACATTATTCATATCTGCCCCTCGTTCTGAGGTTCAGGGTTCAAATATTGATTCCAGCCTTCCTGTGTGGAGACTAAATTGTCAATAGGTGTGAATGTGTGTGGGTGAATAATTGTTTGTCTAAATGTGCCCTGCACATAATATACAAATATCTGGCAACTCATCAAAAGTGTACACCAGATCTCAGCCCAAAGTCAGCTGGGAAAAGCTCCAGTTCGCTTGTGACCCATATGATGATCCGCCGATAAACTGTCGCCACGTACATCACTACACTTGAGAGCACACCTAAGTTAGTAATTAATGAAATGACCTCTGAATGCCACACCAGCCCGCTGTCATCACACACGCGCATGCACGCGCGCGCACACACACACACACACACACACACACACACACACACACACACACACACACACACACACACACACACACACACACACACACACACACACACACACACACACTACTAGAATAGCATAGCTGTGCGTAGATGCACGAAGCTGCCAATTATTCTGCGCCTTACTGGAACCTCACTCCATCTGAGGTGTGATTGGAATAACAACCATCCTCCAAAGCATGCCATCCTCCATTCCCTGCAGGGTATCATTGAAGCTGCAGGGAAAGAGGGAAGGGAGCGTGACAAGGTAAGGAAGAGGATATGTACACAGGGGTGCCATTAAAGCCTAGAGGAGGGGGTTGGATGAATCTATGGGACCGTAACAGAGGATGCGTTTTTGACACGTCTTAGAACATTATAACAAATACTTTATGGGGGGGCTTGACAAAGTAACTCGGTTACTTTGGTGATTATTTGTTTTCAAAAGTAACTAAGATTGATGACAAGTTACTTTAATAGTTACATTCAGCAGATATTGTCAACCGTGATCACATAAAAATGACACCTGATTTTGCCAGTGAATTGGAAGTGTATTTTTAACAGTCCAATCGAAGAATAGTTTGTTTAAAATAAATAAATAAATAAATAAAGACGAGCATTTTTCCTCATTGTAATTTATTTTATTTAAAATTAAAATGACACAGAGACAAACAACCATCCACGCTCACACTCGCACCCAGGGACAATTCTGAGTGTTCCATCAACCTGCCATGCATGTTTTCGGAATGTGGGAGGAAACCGGAGTACCCGGAGAAAACACGCGCAGGCCCGGGGAGAACCTGCAAACTCCTCACAAGAAGGCCGCAGCCGGAGTTGAACGATGCACATCTGCACTGTGAGGCCAACGTGTTAACAAGTCGACCACTGCTCAAATGTAAAAATAAAATATAAAATAAAGGCAATCTTTATTTTAATGGCAACAATCTTCATTTATAACGTACATTGTTTACAATTATAATGATTACATTTGGAGACCTCCAGTGCTGAGCCATTTGTGCTGCAATTCATGTTTTGTTTAGTTTTTTTGACATAGGGTTATTGAAGCTAGATAACAATGATGACAGCAAGTATGTGCTGTTTATTTCCAGTTTTTCGCTACATTCCTCAGCTCATAATTGTAATTTGCAAAATATTGAGTGCATTTCTCAAAACAATTCATACAAATGGCAAAACACCGTGGTTCCCTTGCAAAATCCATTTTCTTTCTCCAAACTTTTAATTCATCGCTGAAAAGTAAATATATGTGTCTTGGAACATGTCAGTGCACATGCTGGGGGGCGGGGGGGGCTTAAGGTTAAGAGTCCGTCGTTCTGTTGTTTTCCTTTCATATCTAAGACCTCTGTCCACTAAACAGCTTCCTGTTCTGTCTCCCTCTGTCGGTCATTGTTTTTGGTTATGTTTCTCTGGTCGGGTTGTAACTGGTAGTGTAAATTCCTTGTGTGCAGGCCAATAAATCCCATTCTGACTCTCATTCTAAATTGAAAGTTACACCTGCGCATATGTGGAAGATTGTTGGCAAGACACTGGGCAAAATAATCATTTGACCGTTCCTGCTTGCACTGTAATTTGTTGACAAACCATCTCCTTGTGATACAGAAAGACAAAAGACAGCACTGCGTAGCCTAGAGGGGGTGGGGGTGGGCTAATCCAAATGAGAATTATAGCGCAGTTTTCCTACTTCCATTGGGCCACAAATTCTCATCCACATTTCAACTATTATCTTCACTTGCTATGAGCCACTTCAGCAAACTGGCTGATCATTGGCTAATCGAATGCTTCACACATTTCTCTTCGTTAGAATGAGTGAAGACTCTGACTTGGGAGCTGAAAAAGTGCGACCGGGTCATCCCAAGTGTTTTGAAATGTTTGAAGAGTAACTGTAGTTTGACTACTGACTGACAGCTAGCACGTTAGATTAGTCGATTTTGGACGCTGTGCACATTTTAGGGTGGCACGTTACTTAGCTACTTAAATAAGACGCTACTGACATCACTGGTTCTAACGGTGGCCCAAAAAGGCAAAGGAGGGGTTGGAATGGAGCAAAAAGATGAGGATTAGGTGAGGAGGGAACGAAGGGGGAAGGAGTCAAAGCCGGCCGGGGCTCCCTGGCAGCGTTTCGAGGCAGAGGCACTGTGAGAGTGAGTGCTGTCTGAGTGACACTCGCTCTCATAGCCACCCCCTCCTCTGGGGAAATAACCCTCTTAATCCAGCATGCTCTTTCAGATAGACAAGATCCCCCTTCTTCTCACTGCGAGGATATGAAACGCTCCCCCTTGCGATTCAAATACCTGGGATAAGGGCTGGAAATCTAATTGACAACAATGTGATGCCGAGCAGCTCGGGAAAGACATCAATGTCTCGGGCCGCCTCCTTTCGAACGGGGAAGCCACAAAGCCATTGGCTGGCAATGTTAACAGTGACCTGCCATTGGTTCACTTGTCGGGAGGGGGCTTAACATTCAGTGGCGCAGAACTGTATCGCCGCGATATTGGTTTCAGTCGTTTCAACATGCCTGATCGCCGTGTACGTGGCCCTTACTATTTTTAACGTCCGGCTTCCATAAGGACACACGTTGTGACAATCACTTGGAGACGGAGTTAATTAACAGCCGACATTGCTGACCGAAGGGAAGAATCAATAGCGTCAAGGCGGGCCCGGTCGCAGCAGGCCGAGCAATAAGACCTGCCGACTGCACAGCCTTTTCAGCGTGAGCTCAGGGAGGTCTTTTTCTCGCCATACTGGGAAATCACTCCACAGTCAGGCTGCTCGGTACACAGAGTGCACTGCGGAGCGTGAATACACACACACACACGCACGCACACACAGCGTGATATCATATTAGCATTACAAAGGCTTTCCCACCATCAGTGTCATGGAGTGTTTCCATGCTTTGAGTGCTGATGTGTCCATAGGTGCTGCCAATGGCTTGAAATGACAAACGTATTTATTAGTGACTCTCTGACGTTCACCTGCAGTAACACACTCAAAGCCCTTTGGCTATTTTTGTAAGATCTTACTCTTCCTTTGTAATTCATGTCCTTGATATGCAAGTTGAATTCGTTTTGCGACCGAGCCTGCAACACAACTTGGATACGAGATCAAATGTTCTCCATTGAAATGAATTGAAAGGTCGTCCATTCCAAACACCCAGAAAAAAGTCAACAACAAACATGATTTCTCTATGACCGTATTTTCCGCACTAAAAGGCGCATCTAAAAGTCTTCCATTTTCTTAAAAGCTCACAGCACGCCTTAAAAACCGGTGCGCCTGGTTATTACGCTAATATGTCGACTCCAAAATGGCTCCTTGCTGGAGACATGCAATAGAACACGGAAATAGAATAGTGGCAAGAGAGTTCAACGTTAACGAGTCAATGTTATAACTTGCTGTTGCTGTTCGGTGCTTTCTACCGTCTTTATTACAGATTTGCTTTACTGTTTGTTGTATACCGTACATTCCGGACTATAAGCCGCTATTTTTTCCCAAACTTTCAACCCTGCGGCTTATACAGTGATGCAGCCAATATGTGTAATTTTTCTAACGGCCGCCAGGGGCGCTCGAGTAGAAAAGGCCGGTGGAATATATGCGTCGAGGAAGACTGCAACTTCTTGTCTTGTGCATAAATTAAATTAGCGTGAACATACCCTCATCATGGAAAATGCAAAAAGAAAGGCATATGACGCAGCTTTCAAACTTAAAGCAATCGAGCTGTCCGATAAAGAAGGAAACAGAGCTGCTGCACGTAAAGTTGGCATAAACGACGGCTCACCGTGATTTTTACAAGTACCGGTATGTTCTTTTACCAGACCTGTTATACTGTGTTGCTATTCTGTTGCTAGCGTGTTGTTACCATGTTGCTACCATTTTACTGCCGCGTCACAGGCACCGTTTGGGAAGAAAGTTATATTATTATTATTGTTAAGTTATATTATTAAAACTTTGAAAACTCTCTCTGTGTACCGTCTTTCTTTGTAAATACGTTGAAATGTTTTAATGTGGGCACATGCGGCTTATATACAGGTGCGGCTTATGTATGTGCAAAATTGGTTTTCCTCTAAAAATGTAGTGGGTGCGGCTTATAATCAGGTGCGCTCTATAGTGCGGAAATTACAGTATGTTAAATTGCTCCATGTACAGCACTTTGTATGCAGCGATGGCTGTTTGAAAGTGCTCTATAAACACAGTTGAGTTGAGACTACGAAAAGTGAAACTAATGCATCAAAGCAGAAAATCAAGCGAGGAAATCACAAAATAAATTCTGCAGCCCCCCGACAGGATGTATTTTGTGATTCCCTCATTTGTGAATACACAACAAAGGAATAAATAACAAACACTTTTGAGACAGTCCAGTCTCCTACATTTTACTGACATCTGATCCTTCTGTTTTTTTGCATTTCATTAAGCGTAGCTCCATCTAGTGGATGAATTGTAGATTGTGTTTTGTAATCCGGTGCGTCCAACATGTGAAAACAATTACAAAATAGGCCATTCATTGAAGGTGCGCCTCATAATCCGGTGCACCTCGTAGTGTGGAAAATATGGTACGTGTCTTCTCATTCACTGACACTGCCGAGTACACTTGTCAATTATATTTTTTTTCACTGTGATGCTTGGTGTGGGTGCAATGCTGCCGCACTCTGAATTTCAAGCTTGGAAACCACTCTACTGATGCACACCCACCAGTAGATGGAACTGATGCACCATTTTGGGTATGAGATCAACCCAGTTTGTGAGTCCACGGGGAGAAACGGCTGCATTTTGTTACACCAGCTGTTGTTGTACTGCTGAATATAAAGGAACGGGAAAAGGCAGAATCAACTAGGATCAAACTTTTAGTTTTTCCTGGTGAAAGGAGTCTTTTTTTTTTCATTGGATGATTTGGTGTATATGTGATCAATGAACACAATATCCTATTTTTGGTTTAATTCTCATTTGAGTGGTTCATTCAGCTTTACGGGGCTTTACGACAAGTGTGTGTGTGTCAAGTTATGTCAGGTTGATGGATGCAGAACAGAAGAACAAATGAACGGAATAGGAGAAATGTCATGAATTTAGATTTCTTCCCATTCCTTCTTCCCATTGAAATCTAGTGTGTCGTTGGCTGTCAATAAAAAATTTTTTCAAGTTGTTCACGTTGAAAATTCAAATTCAAACAAAAACGGATGAATGCAATGGATAATCCCCAATTCCTTTTGTTAGCATTCCAGCAGCAGCATCTCTCAGCAGTCAAGGTAGAAAGGAATTGTAATGTCTAGCCCACACTGATTCCCAAAATGTGCTGGTCTTGTGACCTTCTCTAAGAGAGTGGTGAGGAGAAATCCTATAAAGAGCTATGTTCCGCTCAGTGAGAGCAGATCGAGCTCAGTGCTTTACGCTGCGGCCGACAGGAGTGAAAAGACTTGGCTCGTTCACACAAGCTCCCCTTTGCTTTCCACTGTAGCTTGTTGTCACTAGCCTCTGGTCCGACGCCAGTCGCCTACTTGGCAGGGAGAGGTGCTGTACAAAGCAAATGGCAGAACTGGTAAATAATGCTGATCGACTGTGATACAAAGAGAAGCGGCCTCTTTATTCTACAATCCACTTTAGCGAGGAGAACGCCGCCGCCGTTTGTCTTCGTCACTTTGAAAAAGCAGGGAAGAATTTATCGAACTTGTGTTATCTCACATTTTGAGCAACAAATTGCTCCGAGGCGATGGTTTGCCATGGCAGCCAGTCATGCAGGAGCAGGTCATTTACAGCTCAAGTCGAATGCTTAACAATCACGCTGAGGAAAGCGAGGAAGGTGGAAAGTGAGGGCAAACACTCATCGAAACAGTGGTGTTTTTAAATGGTAGACAAACTGCTCAGGTAGCTTCCATATTGGAATGCATTTGTTTTGTTCTTCTTTCGGCGGCAATCTACTGAGATAACACCACCGCCAACAGCAACAAATAGTCTTCATTAATTAAAAGAGTTGGAAACTTCAGTATTTATGAGTGGACACTTGATGGGGAAAGTGGTACAAGTTACAGCACATATATTCGTTTTTTGATTTAACCGAACCAAATGGTTCCACTTCAAGATGTACCATTCTTGAGAGAGAAAAACAAACAAACAAACAAACACCTGGTTTGGAGCCTTAGTCAGAAAGCGTTATTCTGAAAGCACTATCAGATGTACTCGGCGGCTTAACTTTCACTCACAGTAGTTCGTATGTAACATAAGGCTCAGAACATCCAACCTTGCAGCTCTGTGAGAATGAAGGCAGGCTAGGGTGAGCACACTTGTCAAAGGCAATAGCCACCTGTAGAAGACAAGACTGGGAGGAGGCAGCCAAAGTGATGCGCGGAAAGGAGAGGCACAAAAAAAATCACCTCTCCTAATATGCCACGGGGAAGAGGCTAACACTGCTTAAAGCATGATGAAAGGAACAGAATCCAGCAAAGCTCCCTGCATGCGGATAATCAAACAAGCCTGCCACTAAAAGCCCAACATTCACATTCACTTGGGAAAGTTGCTGCAATCTGAGACAAGCGAAAGATGCAAGGAAGAAATGCATTCGTGGTGAACTCAGCGGGAGCCCCCAAAAAATGCCTTTTGTAATATCTTTATCTATCTATCTATCTATCTATCTATCTATCTATCTATCTATCTATCTATCTATCTATCTATCTATCTATCTATCTATCTATCTATCTATCTATCTATCTATCTATCTATCTATCTATCTATCTATCTATCTATCTATCTATCATCTTATGCTGTGTTTTCTATGCTATTGCTAATTTATTATATTTAATAAATTAGCTAATGCTAAATTGCTAATGCTATATTTTATATTGCACTTATATTGAACTGGGTAGTTCTTTTCTGAAACTGTTCCCCCCAAATAGATAGATAGATATGTTAGCAAAAAAAAAAAAAAAAAAAGCAAACATAGTAAAAGTCTTTCCAGAAATGAGCGGGTGACTTATTTTCAGTATTCATGCATTGCCTTTGATGGGAACATTTCCCCGACCGACATAGCCAGCATCTCATTCATCTTCTATTCATATCTGTGTACCATGCATGTGTAAATCACATAGTAGTGAGCACAGAAACCACCACCACTGGAGGTGGTAGCGCGAGCCGTCTCAGTAAGAGTTTGAAGCAAACCATACTCAATCAAAGGACTACTTTCAGGACGTCAGCGTCGGACAAACACTCAACTTCACTTGCAAAGTAGATTGTTCCGGACTGTGCGGATAGATGGCTTTTTCTATTTATCAACTTAGTTCAAATATAATGATAAATCAGAACTAAGTTGATAAATAGGGAAAGGTATGGAAATATCCATTATGAATACAAGAGAAAATTGACACAAGAGTGCCAGGGTGTGTATGTATAAAATCCCGATACAAACCAAAAGTTGTAAAAATATTATGGTTAAGGGTAAAGCATGAGCCTTAATGGAGACTTCTTTCTTCTTACTCACTTTCTTATCTGATTGATATAAAAATGATTTATTAGATATAAACACACAACACGGGGTAGGACTAGATAAGTTCTTTACTTCTTCCTACTCCCTTGAACATAATAACTGTGTTGAATGATGACTGATTTCTCTTTCCTTTTTACTATTCTACTTAACTTATTTTCTGTCAAATTATTACTCTATATGATTTTATGTTCAATAAGTAAACAAACAAACAATAAGATCACATGTCATTACAGCATTACATCTTTATTGATGTAGCACTTTCACAACAGCTGAAGCTGTAAACAGAACATTTAACATAAAATAATAATGCAACACAATACACATGCAAGCATCTTTGTTATTTTGATGTGCCTGAAGTCCACAAGTGTGAAATGTGCTGAGAGTCTCCAGCAGGGGCAACCACTGAGTGTCACACACGTAGCTAAAGGAGGCATTGTCCTATTTACTTCTGCTTCAACTGGAGGATTTAAAGTGCTTCTGTGGCGTGCAGACGCCTTTTTGCACAATTTGTACAAAACGACTCTTTTGTAAAGGCTTCCATCAGGTAGCTGAAATGAAATCACCTTCCATTAATCCTAACAACGCAGCTCTGTCTGATTCTTCTGTTTTAGTCGCCTCCAGCTGCAGGGTTGATGTACCAGGAAATCACGCACTGACAAAGGTTCCGGGTAGATTAAAGTGCATTATTTTTAATACACTAATTAAAATGAACTCATCACAATTAACAAGTTAAAGCCCCATCACTTTTCAGTGCAAAGGGCTCCCGCGCATGAAAAAATACCATTTTAGTAAACCAAAAATATTCTGCAATATACATTTTCCACGAAATGCAGGTTTAATTCCCTCCAGAAAAAAGAAAGTATTAAAAAAAAAAAAGCTCTGCGAATGGTGCCGAGACACGACTATTGGTGGGTCTAATGCAGTGGAAGAAACCCCCACCATGATCCTTTTTTTTTGGAGGGGGGGGGGGGGATCTTTCAAGGAGCCATTCAGCGTGTGGTTACAAACCGCCAGGTGCCCTCCCTGGTCTTGACTGAACTGAAAACAAAATGTAATATTGTTCCTTTGCCCCACCCCTAATATGTAGCAGGTCTCAACAGCATTTTGTTTAACGTATGCATGTTGTATCAGCAAGATATTATGGCTAGTATAAATCACGTGTCAAATCGCACAGTATTACAAATGGACCATTAAATCTATCCAGTCGTAATTTGCAGTGGGGATCCGAAGGAAACAATAAAGATTGAATAAAGATGCAGCCAGGAGAAGATATCAGAGGATGCCAGCCACGCCACAAAGACTGCAGAAGATGATGACGAGACATCATCGGCATGATCACAACATGTCAATTCATGAGATATTCTTGTTGCTACAAGCCGTCACCTCGCATGGCTTCAGCTTCGGGCGGGAGAACGACAAAGAGCCGACGCCAAGATGAATACGATATCAAGCATAAAGTATGAATCTCTTTCATCGTGTAGACAGTAGCAGGGGTCAAATAACACCAGTGTGCATGGAAGAGGGCAGGCTTTTACACTTGGACTGCGGTGTAGTGGTGCAGCAAAACAGACCCAGCAACAAGGCGAGAGTGTGAATGCATTACAGTGCGCAAAGCGGCACCGGGAGCGCAGAGTGAGGAGGGAGGAGAACGGCGAATGAAGGCAGGCAAGGAAAAAAGCCAGGAATCCATGCAGAGCGTCGTCACATGACACAGCTAGCCAGTTCATGCAGCCCTCTCTTTCATATATATTTAAACACGACTCCACTTTTTTTTACTCAAACCGTTTGCTCAGTCAAAACAAAAAGTAAATACACTAAGCAGTCACTTGCATACTGTAGTGGTATCCGATAGAGGCAGAATATGCAGCGCATTGAAAACAAGGACAAATAAATTCAGACCTAATTTTTTGGGTGGGAGATGCAAGGCCGACCAGGATGATATATGCATGTTATGTTTTACAAAAATACTACATTTAAAATGTCATATGTACACGTTGGGAGAAAGCAAAGCGCCAAGTCGCAGTCTCTTTTGCCGAAATACACAAGTGCAGTTGAATGGGTCTATCGACCATTGCCAACAACTTATCAAAACATCCGCACTGTATCCTTTATTGCCACCAACACGCCTCTTCCATGACAACCATGCCATGTTTTTCTGGTTCAATGAAAAATTATAAAGTCCTATAAAGTGTATGTGGAGTCTGATAATCCGATACAGTGTCACAGTTTTTCTGAGTGTCAGCAGATGAGTGGCGCTCAATCTCTTGGCGTGAGATGAAGAGTCACCAGCTGTCATTTTTTCGAGATCCGCTTCAATCGCATTCGGATGCGTCGCTCGGAATGCGGTGGGGTAATGCAAGGGTCACCAACATGAGCGTATAAATGGATAAAAAGTTATTTAGAAAACAGAAATCAGTATGTGCAGCTCAATAATAAAAAAACGAATCAACTGAAAATCACTCATGGAGTTCCTCAAGGGTCAGTGCTTGGTCCAAAACTATTCATCTTATATATAAATGATATCTGCAAGGTCTCAAAATAATTTAAATGTGTCCTATTTGCTGATGATACAACTTTCTACTGTTCTGGAATAAATCTGAAACAGCTCCTGACAACCGTAGAAAACGAATTAAACAAATTAAAAAACTGGTTCGACAGAAATAAATTGTCACTTAACCTGACAAAATCGAAGCTAATTGTTTTTGGCACAAGACCAATCAAACACCAAGATAAAATTATGGTAAACTCAATTGAGATAGAAAGAGCGAATGAAACCAAGTTTCTCGGATTAGTAATAGACTCAAAACTATGTTGGAAGCCACATATCGATAACGTAAAAAGAAAAATAGCCAAAACTATAGGGATCCTCTACAAAACCAAGGAAGTGCTAAATAAGAGATCCTTGTACACATTATACTCTTCATTATTATTACCATATATGACCTACTGTGTGGAAATATGGGGAAATGCTTGCAAAACAAACACACTCCCGATTCTAAAACTACAAAAAAAAGCAATTCAAATTATTAATAGATCAAAATATACGGAACCCACAAATCCATTATTTATCAAATTAAATACGATGAAATTTTATGACCTGGTTGACTTCAAAATTGCACAATTAATGTACAAAGCACACAATAACCTGCTCTGCCAAAACATTCTAAAGTTCTTTGAAATTCGAGAAAGCAGCTATGATTTAAGAGGTACCAACTTATTCAAAAAACTAAAAACAAGAACAAACATCAAGCAAAGAAGTGTATCTATCAAAGGTGTTAATCTGTGGAATAATCTCGAAACGGACCTGAAAATGAGTAAATCGCTTGCTGAGTTCAAAAACAAATTCCAAAAAATAGTACAAACAACCTACATCAGAGTTAAAATGATAAGTTCTAAACGTTAAATATAATGATAAATTAGAACTAAGTTGATAAATAGGGAAAGGTATGGAAATATACATTATGAATACAAGAGAAAATTGACACAAGAGTGCCAGGGTATGTATGTATAAAATCCGATACACACCAAAAGTTGTAAAAATATCATGGTTAAGGGTAAAGCATGAGCCTTAATAGAGACTTCTTTCTTCTTATTCACTTTCTTTTCTGATTGATATAAAAACTATTTATTAGATATAAACACATAACACGGGGTAGGACTAGATAAGTTCTTTACTTCTTCCTACTCCCTTGAACATAATAACTGTTGAATGATGACTGTGTTGAATGATGACTGATTTCTCTTACCTTAATATTACTGTATATGTTTTATGTTATGTTCAATAAAACCAAACCAAAAACCAAACCCACGGGAACCAGGTAGCCTCAAAGGACCACATAAGTGGCCCGTGGGGCTCACCATTGAAAGAATCTTGTAATTTCCTCTCTCTCGCTCTGTGTATATATATATATATATATATACATATATACAATCAAACCGATTGATTCAATTGACCTACCATGGATGATGTGGAAGGTAGGAGGAAACCAGAGTACCCGGGGAAAACCCACGCAGGCACGGGGAGCATAGGCAAACGCAACACAGGAAGGCCGGGGCCCGGTATGGAACCCTGCACCTCTGCCGGTGAGGCCGACGTGCTAACCAATCAATCGCTGTGGACATCACCACAGCAAAATTACAACCATTGTGGTGTGTCAAGAGTGTCGATGAAACCTGAACAATATCATCAGAGCAAGAACATTTGACACAGCTCTTGGATTGAATATGGTTCTTCTGTGCAAGTGCTCATAAGATTGTGGCTGGTCAGTGAATATTTTGGAAAAAAAGAAAAAAACACAAGCGCCACTCCCCATGTCAGCGAGGAAGTGGATAATGGAGAATTTCCGTACATCTCAATGAAAAACAAAAGGCTGTAGTGATTTGATAGAGTCGAAGTGTGATCTTTACACACGCGTGTATCTTCAAGGCTGTTTAGTTGTTGTTTATACATGGGTGACAGTGCGAGAAAATAAGTGGGTGTATTTGCTGGGCTCTATGTCTTTTTGTGAGAGAGAGCGAGAGCTGCATTGACGCAGTGTCGATGGAGAGAAAGAGCATTGAAAGGAAGAGTGAAAGAAAGAACATGAAAGTCAGTGTTGTGTATGTGTATGTGTGTGTGTGCGGGGGGGGGGGGCAGCCCAGGGGCTAAGTGAGATTACAGATGCACACACAATGTTCTGGAGCACGGGGCTGAATAACAGAGTGTTGCTGTTTCTCTAGAGCTGCTGGCTGCAGTTCACTGTGTGCTCAATGCCCAGGGCAGCCATTCACAGACGCCCCCTTCACAGCATTGGCGGCGCATACAATCTCACAGCCCAAATAACAGAGTTGCTCCAACAGCATGGTCACTTGCACCAAAACAGCCAGCATGTTCGGTCGGCAACTTTCAAGAGACAACGTTTCCTTATTTGTCACCGTTTTTTTTTTGGAACATCTATGTTATAGCGGGAATAAAAAAAAAACTGCATCCATTATCACAACTATCATGTAAACACTCCGGCTCATGTTAGTCAAATGAACAGAGACAACCTGATTAACCGGGATTAGCGGTCAATTCTGGAAATTAGAAGAGACTTGTCGAGAGGCTCTCCTGCTTACTGATTCCGCAGGATATGGCTAAGCGTTTCTTTCATACAAACATCAGCGTCGCTATTAGCAGTCTTGTAAAGAGAGAGAAACGCACTGAATGATAAACACCAGCAACTTATTTTGTCTCTGCTAATTTGCTGCTCTTAACAAACGAGAGATTTTCTGCACACTGCAAGCAGCCCTAATGACGCCAAAGCTCATCATTAAAGAATTATGCAGACAGAGGTTACAGGGGAGCACGACTGTGAGCTGCATACAGTAAAATTGTACATTGATCTGTTTTTTCTAATGAATTTGCTAAAGTGCAAAGAGATCGGGTGTCGTTCTTAATGTATTCAGAGAGTGGGAGAATGTCTGGTGGCAGGCTGTCAAAAAGACAAGGTTGTGTATGTTTGGCTGCACTGCGCTGGAGAGCAAATTACCGTATTTTCCGCACTATGAGACGCACCAACCGGATATCGTGATCATAGATAAAGGGCAGAGGAAAGCTGTTATAGTGGATGTAGCGGTCCCAAGTGTACCGGTATGTTCTTTTACCAGACCTGTTATACTGTGATGCTATTCTGTTGCTAGCGTGTTGTTACCATGTTGCTACCGTTTTACTGCCGCGTCACAGGCACCGTTTGGGAAGAAAGTTATATTATTATTATTGTTAAGTTATATTATTAAAACTTTGAAAACTCTCTCTGTGTACCGTCTTTCTTTGTAAATACGTTTACATGTTTTAATGTGGGCACATGTGGCTTATATACACGTGCTGCTTGTGTATGTACAAAATTGGTTTTCCTCTAAAAATGTAGTGGGTGCGGCTTATAATCAGGTGTGCTCTATAGTGCGGAAATTACGGTATCTATGTATCTATCGATATATATACATATTTATGAGTACTATGCCAACAAGAAAAATGGTCCTGCTATAAACCAATAAATCAGGAAGTAGACTTCTATCTTGGTGACAAATATTACACCTCATGATTTTTCTTAATCATTATAATAACAATTTATCATTGATCTGAGCGAGAGATTCTTTTGATAGGTAGTCATTATAGCATTGCTAAAACATGCATTCCTATTTATTTATTTTTTTTGCTATCCTCGGGAGGTGTAACTATTTTATCTACACATTTACCTAATGTGCGCAATTTACCCTTACATTGTGTATATGAGACATTATTACAATTGGTCAATGAATCATTGTTAATGATTGCATTTGTGTTTTTCGATGCAACAGTGGCACTTGATAGTGCAATTTAATGAATAACATTCTTGCCATGAAGATAACATATTTCTTTATTCCAGAAGAAGCAACCACGCATGTGATAGAACCACAGCTCAGGTCCACTGAGCAAATTTAATTGATCCTTAGAATAAAGGCAACAAAAAAAAACCTTGGACTTTACATCGTACATTAATCCAAATGAATTCCAGAGTTGATGGGTTTTCCTTTGAATAAATGCAGCGGGACGCCTCTGAAACTGATCTTTTAAAGACATTTGAAAACTCCAAATGGTGCGATGGGTTGCACATTTGCCAAGTGGGGTGAGATTGCATCTTCTTGGAACCAGTTGCATTTCGGCACAGCAGAAAAACAAACAGCACCAAAAAAAACCCATGTTGGTTTTACTCAAATGTAAATGTTTGTGTAATTGCTGATTGTTGAACCACTCAACATCAGTTGGATTAGCAATCACACAGAAACATCATGGCCAAGCTTGAAACTAATAGGAAATACCAGCATCCTCTGCTTAGGTGGAGGCACAGCTCGTGGGTTTAATGTCCCAACACTGCAAGCTTGTAAAAAACGGTGGCCACAGAATTAAATCGCGTGGGTGCTTTTAGAGCAGCTGTTTTATCGGGACTGGAGAGTACTGAAACAAGAAAAGAAAGGATGTTTTCGCTCAACTCTAGCTGCTAATCCAATTGTTCCGCTTTCCTATTAAACCTGTTGAAGTAACTTCAAGAAACATACTAGACTCCCAGTTGCTTATGATATAGATAAAGATGAATTATACATTTGCCTACTTGTGGGTATATAGAAAGACATCTTTGTTTTCTTCTCACAAGCTTGGTAAATCATCCGCGGTGACATGTAAACAAAGGCCGACAGCAGCTAGTCCATTTGGTCATAGGTTCGTCTCATCGTGTGTTGGAGTGAACCTTCACTTGAAAGCTGATACACCGGCGTGAGTATCAAAGTGATAGGACAGGGCCGCGTGTTGCCAACCCCCATGATAGGAGATGTCAAATTAAAGAAAGAAAGAAAAAACTATGCATTCAGGCTACGCTTGAGATCTGTCTTTTGTGGTTTCCCTATTCATTTGGATCATTTTCAACAAATGTAAATATACAGTGCACATTTGAAGGATATATTGCAATAATAAGTATTCAAAACACCATATAATAAATCACATTTTATTTTGTGTGGGCTGTCAATCAAAGAAAGGTAGATCGTTGTTGCTTTCGTCCAATTCCATTTGTAAAACTCCTTTAAATTTGTCCTGCACTGACTAGACAAACTTTAGCGTTACAAATGCCATGATTGCTCTCCACGTGATGTGTTTTGTGGTACTGCAGTTGACCATGGCACATGGGATTATCCGTTTAAATGTATTTCAACCCCTTGTGGTTTTTTTCAAAAGGGGGAAAAGAAGGGATCCATTTGAGGTGGGGCATTTTTATTTATTCAAGTGGATGACACACCCAGTGATTCTTCGGGCACGGTGTCCAATAGTGTTGATAAGCAATAATCAATTTCACTTACGAGGATCATTCAAAAGTCTGATTTCATGAAACTATGTATGAAGGGAATGTACCAATAGGAAATAGAAATCCCTTTACATTTTGGTTTGTATAGTATTTGTACACAGGTGCAGATACAATCATTGATTATTACTTTTGGCACTCAGAGATTTCCCCTCGCCGTAGAATACAAATGGTATATCTAGCTTCGAACCAGGAAGTAGCATACCATCCAACCATTACCTGAATAAACACAAGCGAGGTGCTGCTTTTTTTTTTTTACATTTCCCAAGAGAGGCGCAATTTCAGTTCTTTCTAATGCTGTTTTGGGTGTTCTTTCGTAGTTGAAGATTATGCATCTGAATTTCACTCTGTTCTGATAAGCATGTTCATGTTTAAAACATTGAGCCTAAAATATTTGGCCTGAACATTGGCTCGGGGTGTAAGACTATTCATTGTCATTCAGGATCCTTGGCATGTAAGACACTAGATGAATATTTACAGTTTTTTACCATCTGCTTCATGGAGTTCTGTTCTAATAATCAGACAAGGGAACCGAGTCCAAGACCCGCCCCCAGCCATGAATATTTATACCAACGTGAAAAGCAAAAAATAAAAAATCATCCACAGTAACATCACACAGACCTTGGCTGTGTTTTGATTCAATGGTGTGGCGCAAAGTCAGAAACCTTGACCTCAATCATCTGAGGTTCAAACATTAATATTAATGGTGCTGTGTCCGGCAATGAATGTTGGTTAAAGCACGAATTAATTGCTGAAAGAACAACTCAAATAACTCAAATGTCTTCTGGGATGTTCTAATAAAATATCACGAATGATAATCACCTTGAAATAGGGCCGTAAAATTTATCTGACCGTGTGAATTGAATCCCTTCACGCTACCAGTACTGTATATAACATGAATGTATTATAGATTCATTAAGTCATCTTCCGATCCGCTATATCCTCACAAGGGTCGCGGGGGGTGCTTGGAGTCTATCCCAGCTGTCTCCGGGCAGTAGGCGGGGGACACCCAGAACCGGTTGCCAACCAATCGCAGATGAATGTATTAGTGTCAAAAAAAGTGTGATTGTAATGTATTGTTTCTGAATGGGTTGTATAGTTTCTCAGCAAAGCTAAATTGATATTAAAAGACTGATCCTGACCCCAAACACCCCTCAATGAAACAAAAGCAAAGATATAGGGCTCTGTATGACAGATGATGTATCTCTGCATCAGAGGCTTGTTAGAGTGGTGTGGTAATTTGGCAGACCAGTATAGGTGGGCGGATCTGTTAGTGGGCAGTCTGCACCAGTGTGGGAGTGTTTACAGCCGACTTCATTCACCACAAATCAAAGTGGCTCCTCTCCTTCCCTTTAAATGTGGTGCACTCACAGTTTAAAAAAATAATTTTTATGGTAAGGTGTTTTTTGGGGTTTTTTGATGAGAACGCTCACGTGATACGAAATGGCATTTTTGATTGACCCTTGTGTCGCGGATGCAACGCTGTTCATCGACGATTACATTTTTAAATTGCAGAAAGAATTTGAGAGCCAAACTTTTTTTTTTTTTACATTACTGGGTATATTCCCAGATACTCCAGTTACCGCCTATTAATTTCCATGGAAAGTTTCCATCATTGAAAATTCCTTAAATGATACAACCTAAAACGCCTCTCTGTAAAGTTAATTCTGCCAGATGCGATAGAAGGTCGTATCTATCCAAAAGGGTTCCTACTTTACTGTCTCTTCCGCCCCCACACGGGAGGGCGGCTCATGTGACAGTGTGTGATCCCACGGTCTTTGATGAATTCAACGCATATGTGTGCCAAGCGTGTCATAGAGACGGCAAGATGCAGAGCAAAACTAAACGAGATGAAAAACAAAAGTAAATAAAGCAGCTAAAAACAAACGACCATGAAAAATTATAACCCAGCTCTCAGCCAAAGTCAGCTCAGCCCAGTCCAGCTCACCCACAACCCCAATAGAATCAGCAGTATGGAAAATGAAAAACGTATGATTGAATTCAATGGGGAATGTAGTTTTGAAATCAGAACAAAATGGAGGTTGACCAGTCACACAAGAGGTTGAATTTACCTTTCGAGGTGTAAACAGCTGAAAAACAGCCAAATAAAGTTCATATCAACAATAAATTGAGAAAGAAAGACACTCACCAAGGCTACAATGTTGTTGCCCTCCCCCCCGCCCCCACCCCCACACACCACCTCCACCTCAACAAACACTGTACCTCTTTGACCTTGTTAGAAATCATTTTCTCTTGGCAATCTCCCAGTATCGCGCTTTTGTCCTGTGCCACTCTGTGGTGGCCTTGCTGCCTGTACTCAGCAGCCCCCGTGTGAATGACATCTGATAAAAAGCACCAGGCTTTTGCTCGCATCACTACCACTATGTCATTCCACTGCAGGGGAGTGTGCTTTTAAAAACGAACAAAGCAGGAAAGGAAAAAAAAAAACAACATGTCAAATTGTCCCTGTACCTCCCAAGACATTTTATGAAATGGGAACGACATTATGCGCCATTTATTGCATTGTGTCCACAGTTGTGCATGTACTGGAGCCAAGCTGCAAAGCTTGTACATCAAGAACAGACACCCTAATTAGGAGGATGTGTATTAAAATTTCATAACGAAATGAAAAAGAAGCCTCTCAATTCGATGAATGCAGCAAAAGGGCAGAAAACAAAGTTATTTTCAGCAAGACAGAAAGCTCAAGTAAAATAGTGGCTGGGGGAAGGAGAGAGCGCAGGACCTTGAGTGAAATGGGAGGAGTTGGCGCTGCAGCATTCAGCCAGCAAAGCTAACTGTGAGTCAGACCCTCTCCCTCCTTCCACTCTCCCCCTTTTCTCCTCCCTCTCTCTTTCACCACTTAAGCATCTGCCTCCGCTTGCGAGGCACAGTTCAGATTATAGGAGGGGTGGGAATCGGGGATAAAGGGAACGATGACGGGCAAGGTGGAGGTGGAGAGGCGGCGGGGAGCAGGAAGGAGGAGCACGCAAGGAATGGACACAAAAGGTCGAACAATGATTGCACAAGTGCCGCTGAAGGGGGACATTCCAGTCTGGGCGAGGATGCTCCGTCCTGCTGCTCGGAAAAAAAGCCATATACTGTAGCGCTATACATCAAACATGAGAAGGTTAAGCGCTACACACGGTAACCTCTGTAATAGAAGTGATCTCTAATGACCATCAAACAGCGTTTACTACCACCACAGCAGTGATTAATGGCGGTATGCATAGGCTACCTCCTTCGATCCCGCCACCCCTCCATGGCGAGGAGGAGGTGACGGAGACGCGGACGGAATGACACCTGGAGATTGCGGGACGCTTCCCTGACAATAAGCAAGCGATTCGACTGCTTCTATCACCGCTGCGGTACCTCCAATCAGATCTCAAGCGAGGGCGAAATGTTTCATGTAAACCCCCTTTCATAACCTCGGACTATCCCAGCAAATTCTGGCTTGATCCACATCCATCAACTGATTTTGTAAATGGTTTATGAAACATGAAATATGAATTGTGATGCAGTTGGTGTGAAAAATTAACACTGACCGACAGGCACAGGTTGGTTTTTTTTTGTTGTTGTTTTGTTTTTCAGACTACGCCAACCATTGCAGGAATTTTTCTTCCTTTAAGTGGCTGGTAACCATGATCACCTTTGTGTATAACTGTGTGGTCGGAAATGAAAAGGAAAAAAAAAAAAGAACCCCAACAGGGATCCTTGCACAATAATGCAGTCACATACACATTTCTTCATAGTTTTACCCCTCACGCATTTCATCAAACCCCATAAAAAACATACTTTCTGAACACATTGCAAACATTGCAACAGACGCCAAAATTGCAAGTAGGCAAGTCTTTCCTATTGGACATCCATTCACGAGACCTCTACCCCTATAGTCTTTGACAAATACATCCATCCAGCCATCATTTTGTCATCACAAAGGAATGTTAATATACAGGGGGGTTCATCAGTCTACGTCACGTTACAAAAACTCACGTTTTAGGTACTGGCGGGGTATCACTGTAGAACTAATTAGTTTTGCTAAAACTGAAAAGTGAAATTCTCAAGTTTTCCCCTGCAGTGGCTTTGGTGTCCCAATCAATGTTTTCACTTTTTGCATGAAAAAAAAATGTAGCTTTCACTGCTATTTACTGATAATACAGTACACTGGTTGATATACTCAGCCTATTGGGTTGAGCATTTGACCTAGCACGTTGGGTCAATATTGATCTAAAAAGGGTTAAACTGACATATACTGATTAGTTCAAGCTACCAAGATGGCCGCGGATAAAAATAATTCTCATTTTACCGATATTTTCGAAGAGGAGAAGCCACAACCCTCACTGTCAGCGGTTGGCACAGCAAGTCACGTGCATGATATGTTTGGCGGGTTTTTTGGGGTGCCAAACTGACGAGGATTTTAACCCCGGCAGGGATTTACGCCGATCCAGTTTGCTATCCTGTTGCCACCAACATTTTCGAAGAATGTTACATTAAATTAACTTCACCTCCAATACACAACAAAACTGCCCCCCCTCCCCCCGGCCCCCAAAAAGTGAGCCAGCCCAAATCCAATTTTCAACCCAATCTAATGGGTCAACGTAATGAACCCAACTTTGGGTCAGAGTAACTCAATCTGCTAAAAATCTACAACTACCCAACAGGTGGGTTAGGAAAAGAACTCAGCATATTTTAGCGTGTAACAGTTGGATGAAAAATAACCCAACTTGAGTGAAAAGGGCCTGATCTAACTTTTGGCTTATTCAACGCAAAATGAGTGCAATTTTTGTGTCGTTTTTTGGGGTTTAAATGAATAACACGAAAGGTTTTTGGTTAGTCCCTTTTCGACCCAATTTGGGTTATTTTTCACCCGAGTATTTTTAGACTGTATATTTTGATTGTTTTAACCCTAAACCCACAACTCTAATTGCCCCACGGGGATAAATAAAGTTTTCTGAATCTGAATCTGAATCTGAATAAACTCTAATCACATGTATGCCCCCTTCCATTGCACTACACCTCGTATGGCTCTACTCACTTATCACGTTTCCACTGGCTGAATCAGGTACTTCAAGGTACTATTTCTTGCACCTGCTCGGCGGGTGTACCAATCTTGCTGCTCAGACTAAGGGTAGCGGAGTCGAATATTATGCGTTACTACCATGGAAAAAAAGGTATCGATGACAAAAGTTAAATTGGAATAAATCGATCTGACAAGCATATGTTTAGGAAGGTGAACGGAGTCAAAGTGTGTTCCTTTGTTATCCAAGTCTCCTTTTGCCCACCATCCATCCTTTCTGACCTCCACCTTATACACTGTGTACTGATGTCATGTGATTAATTTGGCTGCAAGATGGCCTATGTCACTTGGGTGTGAATACTGGGCCAATTAGGAGCTACACTAAGGCTTATATCTTTGCTCAAGATGACAACTGAAAGCGGCCATTTAATGGGCTGCTAACATCTACGCCTCCCCCATAATCCTCCCGAAACCCATCCCGTTGTACAGTACAACCGCTTCTCACGAGAATGCATCAGCTTGATTTATGGAAACGTGGAAGATGGGAATTGTTTCGGGGTTACTTGAAGATGCTTTGTTTTATGGTCATAATCAAAACCTCTGTATCCAAAAGCTATAGAATAATGGGAAAACATCATTATTCTTGTCTCAAAGGAATTTGTCAAACAAACTGGAGGCTTCAGTAACGTGACGTTAGTGTTGTAAATTGTTTTTGTTGAATAATTGTCTGAACGCCCCACACTGACTGACAGCATGCGGGACTACTGGGCTGTGTCCACTGAGCAAATGTCTTCATATTGTGCTCTGCTGTTTACGAAATAATGTCACAAATGGCATCGTTCTTTTTTCTCATTTTTGACGTGAGTGTTTGAAGGCAACTTAATTTGGAGACACGTCCACATCCCCTGGTTGAAGATATAATGATGTTTTTTACATGATTTTCTTTTGACACGGGGTGGATTGAAAATATTTCACATTCATAGATGAGATGGGCCACTATGTAAATGTGAAGCCTCGGATATTTTGCACAAGCCTATCATGCGTTTTCCCAAAGCCGTGCTGTCACAATAAAATGCACTACAATTAGCCCAGACCGCAACAGAAAGCTCAGGTAGGCAACAGTTTGTAAATTTGTGATTCTGTCTTTATTTTTCCGAAGCTACTGGATGCCTGTTTCATTACCAGTGATCCTGATGCCTTGGAGGAGTTCCCTTAGCTGACCTCATGTCATCTTCTTATGACAGCAAACTTGCTGAAACAAATCAATAATGCATCGGTTGCAGCCAAGGAGTACACTCCATTTTGCCTCAGTTGCTTCAAAACGCAAAGTAATCAGCAGTCAGTTGCTCACAATCGAGAGATTTCTGAACACGTAATCGGTGAAGCATCGCCTTTTAACCAAAACCATCTTACACACAAAAAAAAAAAAGTGCTGGGATGTTTTCCTAACCCACTCATTCACTGGAGAGCTGTGGATTTCACCTATGCCAAACATATGCCAGTGACAACGCAGCGATGCTTTTCCTTTGTATAAAAAATTGGGATGAAAATTAGTTCGTTGTTTTTTTTTGTTGTTGTTTTTTTTACCACAGCTATACTGTTCAGTGTCACCTGGTAACACATTTCTTGGTAGCTTTAACTTAAATGGGCAATTTTTACAGCGTAATGGACCAACATCTGGAACCAACGTGCTGTGTCCAATAATCAACCCAATGTGTTGGGTACTAAATCGAGAGCACCGGCCAGTTTGGGTTACTTTTGTTCAATTCTTTTTCTCCAACAGTTATAGGAGCATACAGTAAAAGTGTTTCTCTATCCCTTTGATCAATTACATTCCATTTCATTGAAATACAGGAAAAAAGTGGAATCTTTTGTTACATGTCTCCAACAAAGGTATTTGTTATTATAACAGATAGATTTACCAGTCCATGACGTGTCCTCCAAAGTCAGCTGGGAGAGCCTCCAGCTCATCCATGAACCTTGTGAGGACAAGTGCTACAGAAAATGGATGAATGGATAGTTAGGTCATGTCAATAATTTTATATACAGAAGCTATTACTTATTTGAGGTCGAACAGTGGGTTACAGGTTAGCATTTCTGCCTCACGGTTCTGTGGTTCTGGGTTCAAATGCTTTTGCTATCCCAATGCTTGATCAGGTTGGGTTAATTGAATACTCAAAATGAAAGAGTCCCAATTCCCCGCTGATGTGAATGCAGATATCCAATACAATACATGATGATTTATATAGCGCTTTCACAACAGCGGCAGCTGTTGTGAAAGCGCTTAACAAAACAGTTAACATAAAGTAAAATAATAAACACAACACAGGTATGAATAGATGGCGAGTGAATAGTCTACGTTGGACCCCAACTGACCAAAAATCAGATGGGATATGCCCCAGCCCTCTTTTGGCATTGACCCTAATGAGAACAAGTATAAGTAACAAAAACAAATATCCAAGATATAGATTTTTTTTCTCCTGTATGACGTTGATTGAATTCTCACTTTGGTGAAAATAGAAGAACAAACAGACTTACATCATTTCGTATTCACAAAATTGTGCAGCAAGATAATAATGTAACACCAAAGTGTTACAAATATGACAATCAATATGTCTCTCTCTCTCTCTCTCTCTCTCTCTCTCTGTATAAAAAAATATATATATATATATATATATATATATATATATATATATATATATATATATATATATATATATATATATATATATATATATATATATATATATATATATATATATATATATATATATATATATGGATGAATATTTTGATTTCTTAGACATAGTATTTTAAATATTCTTTAAAGCACTTTGGGGCGGCCCGGTAGTCCAGTGGTTAGCGCGTTGGCTTCACAGTGCAGAGGTACCGGGTTCGATTCCAGCTCCGGCCTCCCTGTGTGGAGTTTGCATGTTCTCCCCGGGCTTGTGTGGGTTTTCTCCAGGTGCTCTGGTTTCCTCCTGCGGAGAAAACTCATTTCGGCCGCTTGTATCCGGGATCTCGTTCTTTCGGTCACAACCCATAGCTCGTGACCATAGGTGAGGGTTGGGACGTAGATCGACCGGTAAATTGAGAGCTTCGCCCTTTGGCTCAGCTCCTTCTTTACCACGACAGACCGATACAGCGTCCGCTAAAGAATAGCGTCCCATAAAGAATAGTCACCGTGTATATTTCAGGAATGAAGATATTATTAAGTAGTAACTGATTAACCGGAGAGAATATTAGTTTAGTAATTCTTTGGATAGCAGAAGAAAACTGAATGGCATGCATTTTCCAGGTACTGTAGGACTAAAGAGTGCAAAACCTCATTAAGATTTTTTTCCCCATATTATCCTAAAGATAGCAAATGAATGCAGTCACTAGAGTTCAGCAAACAATGTGCAGCATTAGGAACACTCACCATTAAATTTAAAAAGCCCCTTTTACACAAGAGCATTCTGGTTCCAATTTTTGTCCCCTAATAAATGCTCATTAGTGCATAATACGTCCAGATACTCTGACTGGCCATGACATTAGGTACACCAGCACAATCTAATGAGACCCACTACAAACACCGTAACAAAACGTCTGGATTAACAAACATTATACAACTCACAAAACTGACACTGTCAAAGAGGCATTTATCTGACAATGTGTTTAGTGTTATACTTATGGGGCTTGTTGGGGGTTCGAATCCAGGCTTCAGCTTTCCTGTTTGGAAATTGCATGTCTTCAATGTGCTTGTGTGGGGTTTTCTCCAGGTACTCAAAGCATTCTAAAATAACATGCACCTTGGCAGCTAACCTCTGACCCTCATGTGGATGAGAAGTATAGAAAATGGAAGCCTGGAATCAGGTAGTAGTTTGCAGCGACGTATGAGTGGCTCCTGTTATACTGACAGCTATTGGTAATATTCCACTCTCCTGCCCAGAGTCACTGCTAGCTCATTATAATCTTAAACCGATAATGTAGCCAAATGCATACTGAAAAACAGCTCACAAGGATTTAAGCAACAAAAGTAAATACATAAAGAAAACCCATGTTGCTTTCCGTACATGACAATTTTGCTTCTGTGACTTTTTATCTACGTATATTTACCATGCTACCACAGAACGGTGCAGGGCAACAAAGAAAAGTGTGTTGACCTCAGTGGCTTTGAGAATTTGACCCAGCACATTGGGTCAAGATTAGAGGTCATCAGGTTGTGGGTTCGAATCCAGGCTCAGTCCTTCCTGGGTGGAGTTTGCATGATCTGCCCGTGCCTGCAAGGGTTTTCTCCAGGTACTCCGGGTTCCTCCCACATTCAAAAAACATGCACGGTCGGTTGATGGAACTATCTGATTGAGAACCCCACATTCAAAAAACATGCACGGTCGATCTATCTATCTATCTATCTATCTATCTATCTATCTATCTATCTATCTATCTATCTGTCTGTCTGTCTGTCTGTCTGTCTGTCTGTCTGTCTATCACAGGTATTGGTAGCAGGCCGATATTTCCCTTAATTCCAGGTATCGAGACTCACGAAGGCTGTCGATACCAGTCACAATACTGATGGCGCCCTCTTGTGAATGTTCTACTATTCGGAAGTAAATGGCATGCATTATTTTTTTTAGTCGACTACAACCATGTTTATAAGGTCCATCAATATTAATATCATCATTATTATTGTGTTGCTACAGTGTTTTTTGGGGGGTTGTGAACTCAATTGCTGCATGGCTGACAGAAGGTTTTTCTCTTCTGAATTTGATCGGTATTCATCCTCTCATGCTCATTCAGAGGCAATTCCTATAAGTATACAGCATATATGTTTGTCAGGTTTATATTAATGCTTAGAGTGTATTATTACTGTGTTATTACCAACATTATACATCCATTTTGCAAACTCAATTTGCAAGGCATGATGACTTTCTGCATTACAGTATTTCATGCATATACTTACTTTACATATTTGCTGAGAAAAATAGAATGTTGTCATTACAGTATTCAGCACATTTTCAGGTCTATTTTTCCTGTTAAATCCAGTAAAGCAAACATAGCACGTGCATTAGACACAGGGCCACTCTACTCACCTACTTATTTGTACTGTACATATGTACCTGTATTTGCTTTAATATGAATTGCACTTTTTACATTGTGATCCATTTTTCAGCTGTATCGCCCAACCCTATTTTCCAACTTCATAGTGTTATGCTTAATAGTTAACAGTGGAACCTGTCTTATTTTGCATTTCAATTTGTTTTGAACAAATATTAAAATGTGGTTTTGAAGATCCCAAATTATTAATTACATTTTGTAAATGCAGGTTTTTTTATACAACTACAGTATCATATTTTGGGTTTGATGCATGTTTGAATGGGACACATTTTTGAGGTGAAGAACTGATTACTCTAAAGAGATTTTTTTTTTCGGGGTGTCTCATAGCTTCTGGAGTTACTTACTGTCGCGATACAACAATCCGCAGATTTGAGACTAAAAGAAATCAAATATTCCATGAGATTGAGTACTGTATGTCTTAAGCAGAGTGCTGCGCATTCAGGGAACAATTTAAGTTAATTTTACCGGTGTCGCGATAAATGTCATCTGCATTCTGTCTCCAGTCTCCCGAGTCGAGACAAAAGCTTGGCAAGCAAGATCATTGATAACTGCTCGATCATTGAGCACAGGGGCCCTGTCGGAGGCATGAGGAATGTTCGGTCAATGCGGGACCATAATGGATTGCACATAGCGCCTTTTAAAAAGTGGTTCAGCCCTGGAATTGTTTCCATTAAGATGCCTAGCCTCCTTTTACAGCATGACCATGATGGCAACGAGTTTAAATACAACACACGGGTGACTGAACGCAAATGATAGCGTTGTCACACCAAGTATAAAGCAGCATCCTTGAAATCTAATCCATCACACTTTGCAGTCAGATTATTTACTTAGCTAAGATCTTTTGTCAGTGTTTTTCAAAATGAGGGAGAGAGTGATAAAGGGACTATTCCTCCACGACCAAATGTGTTCCATTACTGCCACTGTAAAGATTTGCCTTTGTCTGGAAACTACAAATGATGTTCAAGTCGTGACACCTTTACTTGGCTTCAAAAGGAAATGACTGGAGGGCTGGAGCAGATGGGGGGGGGGGGGTCCACAATCTCAATATTTACTAAGGCGTAGAAAAAAAAGTAGTGTGTTTCCGGTAACCCGACCGACCGAGAATTTCTACCTCAAAGAAAAACTTTACGGTCGGCATTTTTTTTCAAACCTTCTACATTTTTGTGTAATAATAATAATAGTACATTTCATTTACAAGCGCCTTTCAAAACACTTAAGGACGCTTTACAATCAAAACAAGAACAATAAAACCACAGCCAAAATTATAAATAATAAAAGGAAAGATGAATTTAGAGCGTTTACATTGGTGCAAACTCTCGCGATATTCACGTTGCGTCGTTTGCCCTGTCGTCTGTCAACAACATTGAATCATGGCGGCGGCCACGATCTCCGACAACAGTTTAAACCGCGTTTTGTGTGTTGCAGTCGCATGCTCGCACCATAATATTAAGAAAATAGCATCCACTGCTGTATCGAAAAGATTCAACGAGGCGACGGCGACGTTCGAAGTCGGCCGCGGGGAGAGGCGGGGGGCGGGCGTGACGGTGGGACGGGCGGGGGTGGTGTTACGGCGCGCCGGTCGTCTACTCTACCCCCGCCACGAACACCCAGCGCCCGCCCCCACGGACCAACCCCGCGAGGCCGGCGGCGGCGGCGCACCCGGCCTCGAGCCGGAGCGAGCGAAGCCCAAATAGGCGGCGGAGGCGCCGCCGCGAGCGGCGGACGACGGCGGCGGAGGCGTCGCGGGGAGGGGACGGTGTCGGCGCGGGTCGGTCGGTGCGCCGCGACACCTCCGCGTCCCGCCCGTCCCCCGTCACTACCCCCGGTCAGGCGCCCGTCGGCGTTCACCCACCCGCCCGCCCCCGCCGACCCGCGCGTCCGCGCGCTCGTTGACGTCGACCCCCCGTCCGCCTTAGTCTTACGGCACCCTAGTTCAGGCCGGGCCACGACCACCACGGGCCGTCTAGGACGCGGGACGAGATGGCTCTAACACCCAGCCGCTGGGTACCCAACTCTCGCCGCCGAGCGGGGGTTTCAATCAGTGGCGATTGCTCTCGGACTGCAAGGGAAGCTCGGCTTCCCCTAAAATGTCAAAGAATAAGTGATCAAATATATGAATGTAAATTTTCATTGTGTGTACATGTCATTGACTAAATATGCGCTACAACGTGCTCAACTTTTGCTCAGAGTCAGCTTGTTCATGCCGCAGCTTCGCTGTGCTTTAAACGGTAGTGAGTTCAGGGTAGGTTGTCCCAATGCGTTGAACGGAGACGAGTCATTGGATACAAACTGGTTTTTGTCCCGCCCACGGAATTCGGCGTCTCTGGGACTGGATGGCAGTGGGAGGGTACCGGACGCCAGGCTTTTCTGCATCAGATTGGATGCCTGTGTGCCAGTTCGATTGACATTGAAATGAGCCAATCACCGAGATTTTAGTGATTGACATTGAAATGAGCCAATCACCGAGCTTTTAGTGTAGACATTCGTGCGAGCATTTTTTTCAACTCGCATTCTGTAGCTGGAGACTTCTCCTAATCATTTTAGCGACACCCTTTGTTGTAAACAAACAACTAGCGACAAATTAATCTTTTATTTCTGGTGGTTTTTATTGTAGTTCCTATAGTTGTAGGACACTAAGTACCGGGAAAAGATGCTTTGTTGGTATGACAGGGTCACAGATCATTTTCTTGAAAAGGAACGGAGCTAGAGTAGAATTCGCGTATAAATAAACGGACACATTTTATGATGTCGACCAAAATTGAGCTTCCCCTCTTTGACAGACGACCATCCGGCACTGGTTTCAATGTCTCCTTGTTTTATGTTTTATGTTTATTTTGTTTACGTTTTTGATGGAGGAGGGAGGGAGAAAAAAATATTTAAAAAAAAAAAACTTTGTCCGACCTACCGACCCTATGCTGAAATTTCATGTTACCGGAAACACACTACTTTTTTTTCTACGCCTAAAGCAAGTTGCTGATTCACCGCCTCCCAGTGAAATATTTTCTCTCTTTTAAAGCAATTGATATTAGTTTTTGTAATGTCGCTTGGGGGCTTATAGATGGAACCGGAACTGGCCTTCGAGTCTGTGAAAAGAGGCGACAATAATAATAATAATGCTTGTCTATTACTCATGTGAGTTCACATTCACAATACGCAAACCGCCTGCGGTGGCGGGGAGGGGCTTCTGTGTTTACCTGCCATGAGAACGTCTTCGAGGCCGCAGATGAGGCGGCCATGTTTTAGTGGCCTTTTCCAATCATAACTAAACAGCAAGTAGTGGTGAGAAACACTTAATCAGGCAGCGTGGAACAGAGGAGAGCGGTGAAAGGAGCACACTGTCACAGCTTTAATGCGACTCTCTCGGCGCTCTGCACTGAGGATGGTTGGTGGGGGGAGGGGGTTAGCCTCTCTGATGTGCCATAGCTAAAATTGGCAGGCTATCAGTCACAAGCCTGTAACAGAATGTACAGCATTTCCAAACCGTATAAAGAGATATGACAGCCAATAAGGCTGAAAGGCAAGCACTGCGGAGGAACGATGCAGCAGAGCAGCAAAACAGAGTGGGAGAAATGACATTTTTAATTCCCTCATGTGCAAAGCTTTATTTGCACACTTAACAAGAACAAGCAGTTTGTTTAATGGCGCAGGACAAATGTGTTCCACATAAGAGCATGCACTCCAGTGAACAGACGTCCTTTTTTTCATGACATGTCCACTTTTAGGGAAGAACAAAAAGCAGAACAAAGATGTGGCAAAACTATTCCTACTCTGTCCTGAAGTGGAATTATAGATACTTGTGTGCAAGTCATTTCAGTCCTTTGTCTAAGTAAGAATATTTGGGGGAAAAAAAGCTATAGAACCAGAAAAAAAACCCAGATCAATGCTATGAGTCATTTTCAAAATGTAACAAATAACAATGAAGGGAAATATTCTTTAATGTGCATATCTAGCACAATGGCTTACAGTCTTAACATTTTTGACGCGTCATCAATACCTATTCCATGCTTGACTGAAAAAAATTCATTACTACTCAAAGTATAGGCCGGGTAAGTCAAATCTGGGCTTAATTGTAATATTTCAAGTAAAAGAATGCATATTAAAATTGTTGTCACTTGCAAACATCGACGGTGTGTAA
Source organism: Hippocampus mohnikei (assembly GCA_026261675.1). Classification (NCBI taxonomy): domain Eukaryota; kingdom Metazoa; phylum Chordata; class Actinopteri; order Syngnathiformes; family Syngnathidae; genus Hippocampus; species Hippocampus mohnikei. Next base: position 31,460,071 of record JAKGUB010000557.1, read on the forward strand.
ACGGGATGTTAATTAAAGGCATATGCGGATGCACAAGACTTTCCAAGGCGAACAAAGGCGAGTGGAGCTAGCTGTTGATAATCAGTCCTATTGATTAGAGGTTGTGTGGGCCTGAGGGGGCACACAAACACACACACACACACACACACACACACACACACACACACACACACACAGGCCCAGGAGCCGGTGGCTGTGTGCATACATGCACGGGGTTATTAGGCATGCTTATTCTCCAGACCTAGGGGACAATGCAGCCTCTGAGTGAGGTGATTAAAAGAGCCCGACTATTGAGCTCCTCCAATCAATACCCTCCTGTGCTACTTGAACGGGGCTGGATGCCACTTCCTAAACAACACCCTCACACACATGCTGACGTAAAAGCACGTCCCCGCTGTGCAATTTCCATCCCCAAACAGGCCAGCTTGGTTAAATGTTTGTGAATACTTGCATTGCAAATGGACTCGCCATTTTCATCACGCGTTTTGGCCAATTAAACAAATCTAATAGAAGGAAGAAGAAAAGGGGTGTGGGATAAACGCAGGAGCCTTTAATTTGAATGGATAAGGTTAATGAGTTATTTGTATGGTTGACATATTCAGATGGTTTAAAAGGTTAGGTGCATCTACCCAACTGCCCTTTGCACCAATCTCCTTTTCACGCTCTCACAAGCAATGGTAATGAGAGGTCACTGTGCACCATGAGAGCCCTCGGGAGCCAGCTGCCCAGAAGACCAGAGAAAGCCACTGCCATACTACAAGAAAATAAACAGGCCTTCAAGAGAGGAACAGGTCATTTCAACCCTCTCTTAACCTGCTTCCCTCTTACTCTTTCAATATCCTGCCAAGTGCTACACTTACAGCTCGCCAGGACCACACAACACTCCACGGCCTTGTTTACTTTCTCGAACTTCAGTGTTTTCACTAAGTGCATCCTCCTATTTGTGCTGTCTAATGGAAGTTTCATTTCAAAACGCAGACACGGCTTCTCTCCCTTAACCCGACCTGCTATTCCCCTGTCCGGCTCAACAACATATTAGCGATCTATTTCAGACCCAGTCAGGGTCAGCAGACGACAAAGGAAAAAAAGATGTGCGGGGAAAGGTCGTCAAACGCGACCAATTCTCCGAAACTTTGGTAAAGTACGATATTTTCAGATTTCAAAACAAACTTACCATTAACAAGAGGACATCAAATCTGTTTCACTGTGTGTGTGTGTGTGTGTGTGTGTGTGTGTGTGTGTGTGTGTGTGTGTGTGTGTGTAAAATATCATTCCAACATTCTTAACCACATGATGGTACATATGCTCAAGATACACCAAGTTTCAGTTCTTGGTTTCATGAACAAAAATGTTTTTTCAATTTCAGTTTTCGTTTTTTTGATTGTTTTCAAAAACTATAATAACCTTGGTCGGTACACAACCTTTGTTCCTACAATAGCAATGTATTGTAAGTGTGAAACTCTGTTACAGATGAGACTTAGACAGCATTTTTTTTTTTTGTTTCCAGCAGACCAACTAGCAGGCCTGAAAGTAACTTTAAAATGTTCCTTGTGCCTGGCCCAACAGTGGCTGAGGGGTTAGGCTTGTGTGCTGCCACAATGGGGTGCCCCGTTCATCAAGGTAAGGTGTAGCGGTACATTTGCCTGACTTGTGGGTGGGCAGCGCGGGATCGGTTCCCACTCAGTGACGGTGTGCATGTGAGTATCATTGGTTGTCAATCTCTGAATCCGTCCTGCACAAACAAACTCACTCTGAGAACTAATTAGAACTAAATAAACTTAAAATCAAATGAACTAGAATGACAAATCCCAAACTTTAATAGCCCTGTCTCGCTCTCATCCAAAAACAAATGGTGCTTTTGGAACTATAAAGTCCACAATTTAGTTGATCCAATATTTTGCAATACTTCATTTCAGGCTGTTTGACCAAATGCCCTTTTCCAGCTACTCCTACGGTACTGCTCAATTCACTTCAGTTTGTGGTGGTTGGTTTTTTCCACTTCCATGTCGCATTGAATGCCCAGTCTGAGATCGAGCTATGCTAACAAACAACAACAATGGAGGCGAAGCAGGAGCTCCTGTCTCGGCGTGAGGCAAGGAAACCAGAATTCAAATTATATTTTAATCGTTTGACAGCTCTAATATATATATATTAGAGCTGTCAAACGATTAAAATATTTAATCTAATTAAAAACTCAACTGTCATAATTAACTCAAATTAACTAAAAATTAATCATGATTACTCACGCATTTTTTATCGTTTCTGAATTTCCTTTTATATTTTTTATCCTATTTTCCCCCATTTTAATGCTCTCATCAACATGGAATCATGAATCAGTTTTCTATGTGCAAAATGCAAATATTTACTGAAATAATTTCGATTTTCAATTTTACATGAACATTTTTCACGCTTGATGTTTTGTTTCTGGTTTATTTATAGAGCAACGTAACATCCGCTGTGACGTCTGCCGCGTTAATCTCGCGAGAAAATTTTTGATCCCGATAAAATTCATTTAAATTAATGCCAATAAAAACGCGCTAAACTGACAGCTCTAATATATATATATATATATATATGTAACCAGGTGAACCGTACTTGGGATTGTGTAGTGAAGGCTGCCTTGTTTAACAAACGTAGCACTGTCACTTTAAGAGCCACACTAGATCAAAACACGCGGGAACATATAGAGAGCGTGACTATCAGACCAGGAAGTGCAGTGAGAGTGACATGCACATGAAGGAGAGTAGTCGCTGAACTGTGCCTACTGCTTGTCCCAACTTGATACACCCGTGATCGTCGTTGTAACCCTGGCGATATTCAGAGCACAATATCGTGGTTTGGAGGTTGAAATCTACCACTAGTGAGTCGTGTGAACAGCTGTACAGCGTAAGTGTTCGCAACGTTACAATATGTTTTTTTTGACTGTGAAACTATATGAACTGTGTTATCTGTTCTTTAGAGGAGATCATTTGTGTTTTTCCACGTGCTTTGTATGCATCCCATACAGCGGAACATATCGAGTAAGTGTGTCTGCATCTCAAAACATTGGGTTGTAATGATTATTTGTTTAATGAAGTATTGTGGCTTGGAAATAATGTATTTTAATTCTGTTTCCCTCTTAAGCAAGCCACTGCTGTTGTCTATTATAGTGTAATTGTCTTTAATCTGTTAGATACTCTTCTTTGATCTCTTAGATCCTTTTCGAACTCTTTTAAAAATTCAGTTAACATCTCAGTCTTTTCTCTTAATGCTGTACAATTTATCATTGTCCAGTCGGGAATAAAACCCACATAAAAATGTATTTGTGTTCAGTCCAGTCTGTCCAAAGACCGGCTACACAATTTTGGTGTCAGAAGTGGGATTCCCTATTAAATTCTGAGATTGTAGTGGATAGTGTTAGTTTTGAGTATAATAGACAACAGTAGTGGCGAGAAGCGAGGTAGTCCTGATGCCAGAGTGCGGAGTGTCGACGGAGCGAGGCCTTCGTGTACTAGCTGTGGTTCGTGTGGCTGAGTGTGGAGCAGCTTCACATCGACACGCATCACTGGACGCGAGCAAGTCTTCAAAGCTACCAGGAGAGAAACGGAGTGACTTTTTGTGACTGTTGCGCTTTGCGGCATTAAATACATTGGAACGAAGACCTGAAAATGTCAGAGGACGACGTGCAAGCAGCTGCCATTCTGGCAGGAACCCACAGCGAGGATGACCCAAGTTCCTTACATTTGGGTGATAAAGGTAACTGTGTGACCGCGTTACAGTCACAGATTAGAGAACTCAATCCAAAACAGGAGGCTCTCATGTCAAGACTTGCAAATTTGAGTAATGTTCAGCCAAGATCAATCGTTTACATCTCAAGGGAAAAACACATTGTACCTTTTTCTGGGGAGGTTGGAGAAGGTGTTGACACTGTCGACGAGTTTATCGAGGAAGTGGAACGAGAAATAAGAATGAGTATGGCAAGCCATTTGAGCATTTATTCCAAATCCCTGATATCAGACATGAGTGTGTTACACTAGTTCGATCTTTTTCAGCACTAGTTCGATACTCAGCCACACTAGTGACACACTTTGTCGAACTAGTTGCATACAAACTTCAACTAGTCATTCATTTTCAGCAACATGTTAACTTGTCAATCATGGATTATTCTATGGCAAGCCATTTGAGCATTTATTCCAAATCCCTGATATCAGACATGAGTGTGTTACACTAGTTCGATCTTTTTCAGCACTAGTTCGTCAGCCACACTTGACACACTTTGTCGAACTAGTTGCATACAAACTTCAACTAGTCATTCATTTTCAGCAACATGGAAGTGGAACGAGAAATAAGTGCGAGCTGAAATACTCACTAGTTTACTAGTGGCGGATAAAACAGTAGCTAGTTTACTAGTTAAAGCCCCTTGACGCCTTGATATCGAACTAGTGAGTGTCAAAATGTTACTTGTTCACTGGTGATGCCCCAAACATACACTAGTTGCACTAGTGCGACATTAAATGTCGCACTAGTGCAACTAGTGAGGTCTAAAATGTTCACTAGTAGAACTAGTGGATGCCAACCTGCTCACTAGTAAGCTAGTTGCACAAAAAATAATGAGGAGGTGGGGCAGAAATGTGGCTGCAGGATTCCTATTGGATCTGCAGTTAAAATACACCAATCGGGATTCAGATTTTGTCATAATCACACCCACTTTATTTGCATGTTTTACACTAGTTTACAAGTTGTCCTGAGGATTTGCAGCTAGTTCACTAGAGGATTCTCATTATTGGTTACATGTCGACGAGTGAATCCAGAAATCCAAACTAGTAAACAAGTTGCAATCGATTTGACCTTACATGTTAACTAGATGGTTTCAAAATGTGAACATGTTCACTAGTCAATGTAGAGATATCCACTAGTTGCACTAGTTGGGCTCATTTTCACTTTACATGTTAACTAGTGATACACATGTTTCCTCACTAGTAAACTATTTGGGTTCAGAGTGACACACTAGTGAGCTAGTGACACAGATTTTCATTTCACTAGTTAACTAGTGGAACGTATTTTGTCTCACTTGTCAGGCTCAATGCTGAACTTGTATCGACTTTGACTGAACATGTTTGACAAAACTGGGAACTAGGTGACATGTGCACACATCTAGTTTACTAGTGAAATAATCCCATTTGGCTAGTTTGCATGTTTGACAGTTACAAAACTTTACAAGTTCACTAGTTGTGCACACATGTCAACTAGTAAGCAATTTTATTTAGCTAGTATGATGTACATGCCAGCTAGTATGCCAAAAACATGAGCTAGTGCAACAAAAATCCCTACATGTTAGATATTTGCTGCACTCGTTGTGCACAGTCGCTCACTTGTGCTGATTAACACCAACAAGTGAAAAGAAAAGCCCAACATGTAGGAAAAATGTCAAACGTGTTCAGTCAAATCTTGCACAAGTTCATTTCTTGGTCTGACTAGTGAGACAAAATGCCTCCCACTAGTTAACTAGTTGAATAAACATGAGCGTCTCTAGTGAACTAGTGGCTCACTCTGCACTCAACTAGTTTACTAGAAAGAAAACATGTGTTTCACTAGTTCACAAGTGAGGTCGAAATGAGACCAACTAGTGCAACTAGTGGAAATTGTAGCATTTACAAGTTAACTAGTGAACATTTTGAACCTTACTAGTCAGCTAGTAAGGTTTGGAAGATCCAACTAGTGTAACTAGTGGACATAATATGCCTTACTAGTGAGCTAGTGATCACATTTTAAACTGACAAGTTCACTGCTAAGGCCAGAACACCTTAACTAGTGTACCCAGTGGACATTTGGCCCTTACAAGTGAGCATGTCAACTGTAACATTCGATCATTCATGTCTCACTTGCGACTCGAACACCGACATGTTCACAAGTGGGCTGCATGCAAATGAAGCAGGCGGGACAAGAATTTTGATTGGTCGGTACTCAGACAATGAATATTCAGTCTTAAAGCTTTAACCCTTACGCGCCCGGCTCGTAATACCTTAAGAAGAAAGTAGAGTAGTGATTTTATAAAAACAATTCATACTTTTGATTAATCTCTCTCTCTCTCTCTCTCTCTCTCTCTCTCTCTCTCTATCTATCTATCTACCTGTATATACCGTGTGTATATATATATATATATATATATATATATATATATATATATATATATATATATATATATATATATATATATTTTTTTTTTTTTTTTTTTTTTTGCAGTGGAGTGCAAAAATAGGTGCAGAGTTGCAAAAGTAGAAAACACACACACAATGTATTAACTATCCATCCATCCAGTTTCTGATCCGCTTTATCCACACAAGTGTCGCGGGGTGTGCTGCAGCCTATCCCAGCCGTCTTCGGGCAGAAGGCGGGGGACACCCTGAACTGGTTGCCAGCCAATTGCAGGGCACAGAGAGACGAAAAACCATCTGCGCTCACACTCACACCCAGGGACAATTTAGAGCATAGGTGTCAAACTCAGGTCCTGGAGGGCCAATGCCTGCATGTTTCCAACTCTCCCTGTTGCAACACACCTGATTCAAATGAACAGGTTCAATGTCAGGCTTCCGAGAGCTTGCTGATGATCTGATCATTTGAATCAGGTGTGTTGCAACAGGGAGACTTGGAAAACATGCAGGGCATTGGCCCTCCAGGACCTGAGTTTGACACCTATGATTTAGAGTGTTCAATCAGCCTGCCATGCATGTTCTTGGAATGTGGGAGGAAACCGAGTACCCAGAGAAAACCCATACAGGCCTGGAGAGAACATGAAAACTCCACACAGGAAGGCCAGAGCTGGAATTGCACGGAGGTCGACACGCTAACCACTGGACTACTGGGCCACCCGTGTATTAATTATAAAGTCATTAAATATTACATTAAAAATACATTCATAATATTTCACTAATTTCATCAATGTGATACTACTGTATACCAATTTTGCACCCGTAAAATTGGATCGATAAACACTGTGTAGATACTACTGTATACAGCACAGGTATCAAAGTCAAGGCTCAGGGGCCAGATCTGGCCTGCCACATCATTTTATGTGGCCCACAAAAGCAAATCAAACATGGCAACATCCATGATGCTTGCTAAAATCCATCCATCCATCCATCCATAAATCCATTTTCCGAACAGCTTGATCCTCACTAGGGTCGCGGGGGGGTGCTGGAGCCTATCCCAGCCGTCTTCGGGCAGTAGGCGGGGGACACCCTGAATTGGTTGCCAGCCAATCGCAGAGCACACACAGGCGAACAACCATCCATGCCCACACTCACACCTACGGACAATTTAGGGTGCTCAATCAGCATGCCATGCATGTTTTTTGGGGGGAATGTGGGAGGAAACCGGAGTGCCCGGAGAAAACCCACGCAGGCCCGGGGAGAACATGCAAACTCCACACAGGGAGGCCGGAGCTGGAATTGAACCGGTACCTCTGCACTGTGAAGTCGACGTGCTAACCACTGGGCTACCGGGCCGGCTGCTTGCTAAAATATGTACCAAAATTTTCAATTATCATATGTAATAAATAAGAGACACTAAGCATTTTGTTGTGTTTTAGTTTTTCTTGTTGCGTGGCTTTTCTTGACTTTTTGTGACAAGATTTTTCATTTGCAATTTCCTTGTCGTTTGCAAGAACTTTTGTTACCCTCATTCTTCTCCTGGTAATTTTGTTACCAGCGTTTTATGTTGTACTTTATCGGTTGTGTGACCTTATTTTGTAACTAAAGCATTTTTACATTAGAATTTCTTTTGGTATACGTTTGTAGGATCCGCTCCTATTCGGATTAGTCGAACACCCCAATCGGCTGGAAGTAGACGTATCATACGCAGCGAAGTTATTTGGCGGGCCTCCTGCAGATATGAGCGGCAATTCAGCTGAATCTGTCACCGAAAGTGATTTCAGTGAAGTTATTAATCGCGTCTGGAACGCTCTTGACGTTGCAAGACGAGAATTGGCGGTGCAGATGGACGAAAATAACCTATTGCGAGCTACAAGAAGCACTTTTCGAGACGAAGAAGAGCACGCCGACGGCAGGTAAGCTAACTTTGACACATTTTATTGTCTCTATAAATGTTGCTATTGCATGAGTGTCAATCAATGTTACGAATAATATGATAAAAATTAAATAATTTTGGTCATATGCCTTTTATTTGGTACTGTGTAACTGAGTGTAAGTATATAATAATGAGAGAGGAATCGAAGATTATTTGCCCGAACGTCTGTGGCAATCTTGAGATTAGAATACCTGTACCCCAATTTGCTGAAGGTACAATTGACAGTTGCATATTCTGTTCCTGTATACAGAAACCCAAGCACGTGTTCATGGGATACACGGAGTCTGGAGAGTAAGGCTATTCCTGTTGCCGAATTCGATCATCTTACACTCCCACCTCATTCGAATGCTGCAAACTGACCAGAATTGGTTTGGGTAATGCACAAATGACATATTTTCACAGTGAGATTGTATTTTTACCCCCACCCCATGTGTTACTGTTATTGCTTCATTGGATGTGTAGTCCTGAACTGGCTGCGAGCCATATCACTCCTGTTCAAAATTTTGGGGTAACTCAGAAAATCCTTATGCTTTAAAGAAAAGCAATGCTTGTTTGTATTCTTTTAAAAAAACACTAGCAATGTCAAGGTTGGTATTTCCAATTAACTTAATGTTATTGTCATTGATAAACGGTGGGTAAGGGTATCGTGACCTCAAACGTAGGAACAGTACATACCCTTGTGCTTTTATTTTAAAAATGATTTACACATAAAATGATGCTCATGTGTTTGATTTTTTTTTTTTTTCTGGGGCGTGGGTATTTATTTTACAGGGATCCCAAGTCATGATCTGCAAGGGACAAACTCCCCCAAGTGTTATGCACAACTTTCATGGAGTCTCGCAGAGTTTAATAATTACATCTGTCAAAGCTTCCCATTAGTTAGCCTAAATGTGATTGGATTTCATCTCGCAAGAGCTGATAAGTCGAGGCGTCTGACTAGAATTCAGGCAAACACTTTAAAGGACCTCAAAACAGCAGTTGGCAGAAGCAGAATATATATTCTTCCCCAGACCAATATTACACTGCCGTTAGAGGTTAGTCTTTGTATTGATCAAACATTCCTTTTGGATATTAGCACTGTGACTGATTAATAAGAGTTTGTCTTGTCAACGTAGATCGATGAATTTGAAAATACTCACGCTGTACCAGAGACATCCCAGCCAAATGAACAGGAGAGCCTTCCCCAGTCTTTTTCTCCTCCACCATCCACAACAATGATGGCTTCACCTACTGCTACCTCAACAGCTACCAGACCTGAGGTCTCACCCAGTGCTCAATCTCAACCCCTGCATCATCAGGTATCGTATCTCTGCCCTCACCCGCAGTCCCTCAGGTCATGCCCTCTGCTCCTGCAGTACCAGTTCCCTTGTCATTTGTCACATCTTACAACAATTCTGATGCAAGTTCTCAGTCTTTGCCCCTCAATGCCATAGCTTTGTCTTCATCGATGAACAATGATGGAAGCTCAGCAAGCACAGGCTTGGGCTCTTGTCAAGTAAGTATTTGTCCACAATGTTGTAGTTTATATTTAATAATTCAGACTGGAGGCAATTGTGAGCTAAATGGTTACAATTGGAGATTAAAAGGCACCCTCTTGGTGTACACGTCAAAAAAGACAGCTGCATCTAACTCTTTCCAACAGGAGCCGAGCTTAGAGTCAAGTTTGGATTCTGCACAGTGGCTCAATGCAGGGACCCCAGAGGTATATCCCCACATGGAGATTATAAATAATCTGTCATATGTTCTGAAAATATGACTGCAGACATGTTCATGTTATCACATTATAACATGCACCGTTTGTACTTTTGAAGGTATTTTACAGAGCGACATGCTTGGAATCATTGAACAGGTATTTTGTAGGTTTAGAAACATGTAGCATATGTGACACGGAATTCTATTCAATTTCTGTTCTGTCCTCAACACTTGTGCTGTGCCCTGTATATTGACACATAGTTAAACAGCACTTTCTTATTAATACTCTGGAGACAGTTTTGTCCTTTATGAAGGTTTGAATATAAGAGGCTTTTTCTCCAGCAAAACTCTATGGAAAATACAGAAAGCAAATAAATGATTTGTCACTTTGACTCTACGGACACCAATGTGAATGAACAAGAAATTAAGGAGATCCACATGCATGAATTATATCACAATACATCTGTAGATAAATCAAAATGCAGTACATCGATGATGTAAATGGTATGAGAGTCTGGGGTTCCAGTATGTAATTATGATTTGGGTAATCTGATTTTTAGGACTCGTGTGGATGACTTTTTTATTGATGATTCTGAAGAAGAGAGGTCAGATGATGACCTCATGGTAGTTGCTTATGAAAATGACAGTCCTCCATCAGTAAGTTAGAGCTCTTAAACATAACATATGCCAAAAATTTCAGGAGTTGTTTCTGACACTGCATTTTAAATATTCATAAGTGGAAAGAATTGTTTTGCCTCTCTCTGCCGTTGTTTTGCCATTCATTTCTAATGTAGTGTTCTTTTAATATACATTAGGAAGAAGTGGATCTTGCCACTATTTTGAGGACTTTTTACGAGGATCACATTTCTGGCAATCCGGTATCCACCGTCTGTATCAGAAGGAGTAAGCTTCTGGAGAGTGCCATTAAAGCAATCTCCAGAGTGACTTTCTGTTGGACCCATTCACCACACATAGAGTTTGTAGGAGAAGAGGCAGATGATATGGGGGGACCACAGCGGGAGTTTTTCAGGTATGAATGGCGGTTTTAATTTTCCATTTTCAACACAGGGGTGCTGGAGCTTATCCCTGCTGTCTTCAGGCGGAATGCGCACAGCACTCTGAACCGGTTGCCAGCCAGTTGACTGCTCCAAATTGTCAGCAGGTTTGAATGGTTGTTCGTCTCAGTGTAGCTTGCGATTGGTTGACGACCAGTTCAGGGTGTACATCACCTACCGCACAAAGACAGCTGGGATGGGCTCCAGCAAGCCTGCAAAGCAATTCATAAGATGAATGGATGGCTGAAAGAACCCCTTTCCTTTTGATTTTCATCCTAGACTCCTGATGATAGAGATACAGACCTCCTTGGAATCTTTGAGGAAAGGCTGGCCAGGTCTTTCTTGGTTATGACCAAACGGCTCTAGACCAGCAGAAATATTTGAAAGCTGGCAAACTTATCGCTTGGTCAATTGCTCATGGTGGTCCGTGCATTAAGGCCCTGGATCCTTGCCTCTTCCAGTTGATGTGCGGCCAGGAGCCAACACTGGAGCAGTTTGACTGGCATGTGCTGCCTGACCCAGATGTGCAAAGCAAAATCAAAAGGGTACATCATGATTGTCATTTAAAGATGTATTTGTAAAGAGTTAAACTGCTACCAGTTGCTGTTTATTTCTATGAAAAGAAAGTTCAGTCTGAGACTCGGCTGCATTGTTCCCAATCTTGTCTCTCAGATTCAACAGTGCAAGACAATTGAGGACCTGATAGCACTACAACATGACTTGGGGGACTGGATTTCTGAGTGTGGCATCCCAGGAATATTTAGTGCCAAAGTTGAAGACATGCCAAAAATCTATGCGTATGTTGTCAAGCATTACATCTATCTCAGGTAAAAACATGCAAAGGAAAGAAACATTTCAACTTTTAACTGCTACGAAATAGTGTCACTGAGGTGATGTAAATATGTAGATTTCAATCAGACTCCGCCTTGACTAACTTATATTTTGAAATCTTAAAAATTGCAACAAGTTTTGAATTGACAACAAATCGTGATGGACAAATAGGCTTCATGAAGTACTTATTTTTTTGACTTCTCTATATGGCACTCACGGTCTAAATGTAGCCCCAGATTGGTTTGTGTGCGCCTATTGGGTAGTTCCGTCCACCGATTAGGCGCACATAAACCAATCGAGACTACATAAAGATGCACTAGTGTATATCTTCAAATCAAGAGTACCATCTAGAAGAGTAAAAAATTATCACAAATGCTTAATTTCCCAACATTTCCGGTTTGGCAGACTCGGCAATACTAGTGTTGCTAATTCTCAGGACAAAAATAATGTTGCTCTTACAAATTACAGAGGTCCCATCCGAATATCAGTTGGAAATGTGTTTCTCATTGATGAAACAAGAGACAGATGACATTAAATCATGAAAAGGTGTACGTATAGGGTTTTTCCTTTCTGACCTGGTCATGACTGCTAAAAATGGAAAGCTATTGTAAAAACATAATTATGACTACATACCCTACAGTCATATGACTTTGGGCCCAATTATGCATTTTATGAAAAACTCCAAATGAATATCAGGGATTCAAAACTGTTATAGACTAATATACTCTGCATATGTTCTTACTGTTGCATTATAGAACAGCCAAGATGATACATCAGTTCACAGAGGGGATTAATGCATTTGGAAAGTTGTGGGACCTGGTCAAGAAAAACTGGATCGCTTTCTTGCCCCTGTTCACCAACATGCAAGAACCTCTGTCAAAGGCAGCCTTCAAAGCCATCCTCACTTATAATTACAGTGACAGAGGAACCAATAATCGGCAGACAGAGGAGGATACCATCTACAGCTGGGAAATGGTTTTGAATATGATTGAGGGTAACTTAATCAAGCCTTTGTTGCAGAAATTATTAAATACCTTGCACAAACAAAATGGCACACTTAAAATTTTCACTACTTTTACGGACTGATCAAAGTGCTATTGTCGGATGTTTTACCATTTGAGGACAATGTAAATGACACAAGAAAGGGTTGTTAGAAACTTTAATGAAATGCAACTTTTTTTCTCCTTACATTATGTTCATATAACCCTAAATTTGTTACACGAGGAGATGGTGAAATACTGTCAAGATGTTATGTTTGATTTACTTTTTTTGTCCAATGGCAGACAAAGTGTTTGAAATCAGATTTGAAGACCTTCTCGTCTTCATCACTGGAGCGGATGAAGTTCCTGTCCTGGGTTTCGCGACAACATCTGCGTCGATTTTTATGACCAGGCTGAGGGCATGCGACGTTTACCCTACGCGTCTACCTGCATGTTGTGTTTGTACCTGCCGAGAGGAGTTACAGAGGAGAACGACCTGCAGCAGATGCTCTCCCAGGCAATAGGCGACTCCTTGGGCTTTGGAAAGGTGTAAAGGTGCGTTTATCTCCCTTCAATAATATTTCTAATCGTTCTTGCACACACCAGGTATTTTTCCCTCAAGTCTGTTGTTTCATTGATTGCATTTTGAACATATTGCATGTGCTCTGGACTCAGGTTAAGTTGCTGTGATATAGTCACTGGTTGTTCAAGACCCTCACTGTTTCCTTGCAACTGGTTGAGCTGTATGCCGTGTCTTGCCAAGCCAGCTTCGAGATTTTCTTGGCTGTAAGGATCATCTCCAAAGACATTGTTGAGGGCTGTTGTTTCCTGCTCACTGTTGGCTAACATGCCCTCCATCCAAATTTGTGTTGGAGTGCGGTTGTTTGCTGTTCTCATTCTATGGTTGTTCCAACCACATTTGAATAAGCACAGTCGTTTTTCCATTTCTGGCTTGTATACGATCTGTAGTGCCATTTTGTGAATGTTGTCTCCGGGGTTCAGTATTTGTTCATCTTCAAACGAATAGAACAGCGTGTAAAAATAGTGCACAACCTGATGAAAAACATCTCTCCAAAGGCGTTCGATACGTTGATTGTGCACTGACTGGCCTGTAATGTGCCTTGCGTGCTCTTGTCCCTGCAGTAGGTTCATTAAAAGAGCAACCAGAGTGTTTTCACCACCATGGTCGGATCTTACTCTGGAGGGTAACCCATACAGGCAGGTGGCTTGGACAAAATATTTCAACACTGTCAAAGCTGTGTTGTCTGTGCTGCAGTTGAGGTACGTTATTAGCCTGGAATTCCCATCAATGCCAGCATGTGTCACAAACCCCACCTGTAAAACAAACATAAAAGAATAATGGATTAAATACAAGAAAACAATAAAGTTTCACATCTTGTTTAAAATATTATCTCCGTAGAGATGATATTGCTGTGCACTTAAGACTACATGGAGGCAATTTGGAGTTTGTGTAACTTGGATATACAGATGATAAAATTCAGTTTAATCTGTGCTGTCCATACAATATGGCTTTCTAATGCTCCCACGAGTACAAATATAATATGATCCCTTATTACCGAATGAGACGCATATGTCCATCTATGTGCCATAAACTATTGGGAAATGGCACATAGTAAGTTCTTCTAGCCACAGTCTGGCTCCATCTCTGGGCTGCAGCAGCTGGGTCAATACGGTTGAGGATTTCTCGAACTCTTTTCCTTTGTACTACAATACCATCAGCACGAAGGTATGCCCTCATCATCTGCAACAGGTTCATAAAACAACACAATAAAGAAAGTACACTTTCACACTGAATATAATGACATATACATGAAGGGACAAGAGTATGTTGTCGAACACTTACTTCGAGCCTGATCTGGGAAATTGGCTGTGCAATCTTCTGACATGCTCCTCCAGGTCAACATCATGAATGGGAGTAAATCTATTTCTGGCTGAAATCTGAAAAGACTTCAATTTTTTATGCAGGTATGAAGAGGAACAACCCAACATCCCTGCGATGGCTCTCACTGTAAAGCCCTGAGTGAGGAGCAGTTCAGTTTGATCCCTTGTAATGTCAAGTGCTGGTCTCCCTCGTCTACCTAAAGTATGGAAATAAAAGGATTAAGGAATTCAAGCAAATGAATCACTACGTGTTTTTATATACTGTATACAGTACAGCCATATACACACACAGATGTACATAAAAGTATATGCAGCTTCAAACCCAAAGCAGCTATTTTATCTAACCATTTTACTCAAGAAAAATAATTCAAAATTACAATTAAATAACTAAAAGTCCACTAGTTATTGCTTAAAAGTGTATAGCCATCGTGTTACTTAATAGTCGACTGAGCTGCAGGAAAACTACTGGTATAAAACGATGTTTGACGGCGATTGAAGGTAAGTCACCGCAGGTCGTCAGTAAAACCCGTGTGCAGTTCGAAGAAAAATACATACAAAAAGTAATGTCAAAAATCGTAGCCATTTTACCTGTGTGCAAACGATGTGCCACATGGGAACAAACACGTCCACCATTAGGAGCGGGTCCCGCAATGATGACGGATCGGAGATCTGTTAGACTTTGAATCAAATTTTGAATAGCATTAGCGCTAAACTGGTCACTAACTCTTCTTAAATTAGCAATTGAAATGTTTATCACGCGTGCTTCACTTTCACCGGCAGACCCTTGGCGACAGGCACTCTCTATTGCCCTGCACCTTCGCCGAATACGTCTCAGGACGCTGTCCGCCATGGTTCAAAAAATTAAGTGGGCACAGAATTTCTAAAATCATGAGCCCTGACTGGTTGGATTACTGTATACTATTCTGAAACGGACAGCCAATAGGATACCGTTGCATGTTTTCGTAATCATCCTTATTATGGCCTTACATGTTCACTAGTAAGCTTCAAAATGATCTTACTAGTGAACTAGTGGGCGTTTTGTAGCTTACATGTTCACTAGTAAGCTTCAAAATGATCTTACTAGTGAACTAGTTGGCGTTTTGTAGCTTACATGTTCACTAGTAAGCTTCAAAATGATCTTACTAGTGAACTAGTTGGCGTTTTGTGGCTTACATGTTCACTAGTAAGCTTCAAAATGATCTTACTAGTGAACTAGTTGGCGTTTTGTGGCTTACATGTTCACTAGTAAGCTTCAAAATGATCTTACTAGTGAACTAGTGGGCGTTTTGTGGCTTACATGTTCACTAGTAAGCTTCAAAATGATCTTACTAGTGAACTAGTTGGCGTTTTGTGGCTTACATGTTCACTAGTAAGCTTCAAAATGATCTTACTAGTGAACTAGTTGGCGTTTTGTGGCTTACATGTTCACTAGTAAGCTTCAAAATGATCTTACTAGTTAACTAGTGGGCATTATGGAATAAATACTCAAAGGGCTTGCAAGCCCTTTGAGTATTTATTCTTCCGACGTGCTCTCTTTCGTAATGTATTGTAGACCAATGAGAGCACGTCCGACAGACACGTGGACTTCGGGCAGCCAATCATGATGCATTTCGAGCCAAACTGCGACAGAAACGGAGGAGAAAACTTTCAGACGCATTGAAAGCTTTTGGGGTAAATATTACTCTTATTGTTACACAAAATGTTGTTTTACGATTATTTTACGCGGTAAAGTTATTGTGTAAATGTCAAATATGTGGTCGATTTATCAAGATGAAGCCTGCTTAAAAATTTCCTCCAACGATTTCGGAGATGTGTCCGACTTTGACAGCAATGGCGGCAGTTCAACGCTGACAGTCGTAGCCGGTGGCAGATTTATTTCGGCAGGACTTTCTAAAATCTGCCGTTTGCTCTGACAGTTCTCTGTCTGACAGTCACATTTTCTCTTATTACTCACAAGCTAATTGACATTAAAAAAAAGAGTTAAAGATAATGTTTGGAACATGATTTTGCTATTACTGTTTGCTGCCTTAGTTCGTTTGAATTATTCGCTTGCCTGCATTACATAAAGTACATTTAAAAAAAATATTAATATGACTGTAACTGTGTGTAACTGTTTTACTGGATCTACAACTAAACTAAACTAGGTCCTCATTTCTGGGAGAGTCCACAGCACCTCAGCATCACAACCATTCTGCCGGCACACCTTCAGCAGCACGATGATTCTAACGGGAGCTGGAGGGTGATCAGCTTCATTGAAGAACAGGAGGAGAGGCACAGCGTTTGTCATCTGTGATATGCTTTGAGACTTTTCTCCGAATAAAAAAAAACAGTGTATGTTTTGTTAAATTCTTGATATAGTTCTTGTATTTAAATATTTTAACAATCAAATATTTTTCAACTGTGTTTTGGATATGAATTGTATGAAATAAATCAGTGAAGCCCCAATAAAATTATACTCGATCTGACCTGCTCGAGCACACTGCTGTCAACCTGCTGTAAACAATGCCTTCATTTATGATTGTAGAAACCTCAGAACGGTAAACATGTGAATTATTTTATTTTAAAATATAAGAAACCTATGTTTTTCAATTGTGTTCATTTTCGTTGTATTGCACGACAAAGATAATAGATGAGCCGGTTTGGGGACATCATCAACCAAGCTGCTGCTCCAATTGCAATGCGATATATTGTCCTGCTCTCCTAAATTCGCATCTACACCACAAATTATAGCATCCTGAACTGATTTAGCAACACCTGAAAATTCACATCATCATTTAGGAGAATATGTTGCAGAACTGTTGCATTATATGGTGCCGTATTCATTTTATTTAGTATAGCATACATATATAAAAGTGGAAAGCTACTGTAGAGCTGTACCATTACCCTCATCTCCGTGTACATAATAAATAAACATCACCTACAGATACATTTACTGGTAAAAATTGATAGATTCCTTCTGTATACTGTAGATATTACGCAAATGGCAGTAAATAATTCAGAAAGCTCAGAATCAGGCTTTACAGGGTTAAGTTTTTGCTGGGTGGAGCACTTGTCAGGAGCCAATAGGATGTGTTCACTTCTGGCACTGTCCTGCCTCCTGATTAGCATTTAGCGTAACTAGTGTGACTAGTGAGCCATTAGTGTTTCACATGTTGTACTAGTGAACATTTTGCCGTCACTAGTTAACTAGTTCAATCAAAAGACCATTTAACTAGTTGACTAGTGAGTAGGGTGAATGAGAGGTCTAGAGGAGGAAGACCAAGTAGACTTCATTCTTTCACTGTTAAAAGGTTCAGCTCTAGATGAGGTCAAATTTTGCATGCAAGGGCAACCTAAGAAACCCAGTGATGTGTTTTCATGTTTGCGTGAAGCCTTTCGAGAAAAAACGTACTGTGCCGCAACTTCTACACGCTTTTATGCTCGCAGACAACTTGATGGAGAAGGATTGCGCGAATTTTCACATGCTCTCTCACAACTGCTCAATTCTGTCCTCCAGCAGTCTCCTCCTATGGTAGCTAATGCTCAGTTAGCTCTTAGAGATCAGTTCGTTGAGGGCGCACGAGACTCCACCTTGAGGCGTGAACTGCGAGGCTGCTCAGAGAGAGACCGGAAAGTAGTCTATTTGACGTGAGAAATGAGGCAATGAGGTGGGCCTCGAAGATCAACCACGCCACACTAGCGTTGCAAAGAACAGAAACCTAGTTAGTGATCACAAGGATATGACTTTAGAGAAAAGAGACACGACCACTGAAGTCCAAACAGACTTGTCCGTGACCCTACAGGAAGTAGTTAAAATAATCGCCCAACAGGAAAGGCTATTAATGAGTTGACAAAGGCAGTCCGTGGACTCACCATGACAGAAGACAGACCCAAAGTCCAACCCAAGTACACAAGTGACGGCCAACCAATTTGTCTGCGGTGTGAAGGAGTTGGACATATGGCTAGACAGTGCCCGGTGACACGGAAACCCTCATGTCAACGTCCTACTGTGCCCGACTCACCTGTCCAGGGAAAAGGAAACCCCACTGTTGTGAGCCGGACAGTGAGGGGTTGGAGTGAAGGCTCAGGTAGTATGTTGACGAGAGAACGTGTTATAGAGAGGGCTGTTGGCAAGTGCCCCGAAGTAGAGATACAGATAGGTGGAGTCCCTTGCGATGCATACTTGACTCGGAAGCAATGTAAGCACCCTCACAGAAAGTTTTTTCAGAAACCGTCTTAATGGAACAGATGAGGATATGCACGGTACTGCTAAATGGCTTAAACTAACCGCATCAAATAATTTGCCTCTACCATATTTAGGTTATGTTGAGTTGGATGTGCAGGCAATGGGAATCATGATCCTGAGTGTGGATTCCTAATAATCCAGGATAGCACAGATGAGGCTAGCCAATCTCTTCAGGGAATTATTGGAATGAACATTACCAAGCGATGTCAACAGTTGGCATTGGCACAGGTTGACACCACCTTGGGAGGGAAATTGGATTTTGCCTGGAAAGAGGCTTTCCAGCGAGTGGAAGAAACAGAGTTGGTAGAGAAGGTTTCAGCTGCTCGTGTCAGAAGAAAAACAAAGTAAGAGTACCGTCTTGTTCTGTTGCAACAGTCTACACAAGGGGCCTAAAGGGGTCGTCCAATGATGAAGCTGTGAAAGATAATAGCGCCACGCTGCCTGGATATTCTAAGGAAGTACTTCAAGGATTTCAGGCTGCTGACCCGACTCTCAAAGTAGTGCGAGGCTTTTGGAGCCATCAGCGAAAACCATCGTATCAAGAAAGAATGAGCCTTTCAAAACCAGTGCGCGCTCTGCTAAAGCAGTGGCCACGTATCAGGAGAGAGATGGACTCTTGTACCGAGTGATTAACGATGCGCACCTGGGAGAATGCTACCAGTTGTTACTACCCGCCTGTCTCAAAGACCAAATCCTCAGAAGTGTCCATGACCAGATGGGACATCAGGGTATAGAGCGAACATTAGGTCTGCTGCGGCAAAGGTGTTTCTGGGGAGGCATGCATGAAGAAGTTGAGCAGTGGATAAAGAAGTGCCAAAGGTGTGTTTTGACCAAAATGCCACGACCAAAGATTCGGGCCCCTCAAACTC
Source organism: Hippocampus mohnikei (assembly GCA_026261675.1). Classification (NCBI taxonomy): domain Eukaryota; kingdom Metazoa; phylum Chordata; class Actinopteri; order Syngnathiformes; family Syngnathidae; genus Hippocampus; species Hippocampus mohnikei. Next base: position 31,479,689 of record JAKGUB010000557.1, read on the forward strand.
CATTTTTGGCGACTCGGCCACTTGAGGTCGTTGGAGGACTGACAAAGAGGGTGCAGAGGTCCAACCTCCGTCCATGTGTGGGACCAGCACCGGAAAAGAAAAGTCCTCGCCAGACACCTGTCAAGGAACCTGTCCCAGCTCCACCCTCAGAAAGTGAGGTGGATGATATTGAGTTTGTATTGGTTGAGGAATTCAAGGAACCACTTGCTGGAAAAGAGGTTTCAGAGGAGCCAGATGACAGTACTTCTGACACTGGCTCCGAAGAGAAAGCAGAGTCTGCACTGGGGACAGAAGGAAGTCGACTGCAGGGGCAAAGTTTGAAATTGACTCATGACAAAGCCTTGAGGCCACAACAGGTGTTAGCATGGCCGAGGAGAACCCAAGAGAGAAATCCAAGAGAGAGCCTGCACCAAGGGGAGAAAGAAAAGTGACTGTTCCTTTAGCTGTACTCAGTTCTGCCCTATGCAAAAGTCAGAGGAAAACTGCAGGGAAACACAAGAATCTGTTCAATTTCCCTGTATCAGCATGCAATGCCATCTCGTTAAGTCAGGATATATTCTCCCAGATTTTAGCAGGGTGGTCCACTATACTTCGATCTTCACAAGATGGGTGGTATAGGATAAGTCACCGAGGACGTTGACTTGTAGCAGGGGAGAATGTAACCAGGTGAACCGTACTTGGGATTGTGTAGTGAAGGCTGCCTTGTTTAACAAACGTAGCACTGTCACTTTAAGAGCCACACTAGATCAAAACACGCGGGAACATATAGAGAGCGTGACTATCAGACCAGGAAGTGCAGTGAGAGTGACATGCACATGAAGGAGAGTAGTCGCTGAACTGTGCCTACTGCTTGTCCCAACTTGATACACCCGTGATCGTCGTTGTAACCCTGGCGATATTCAGAGCACAATATCGTGGTTTGGAGGTTGAAATCTACCACTAGTGAGTCGTGTGAACAGCTGTACAGCGTAAGTGTTCGCAACGTTACAATATGTTTTTTTGACTGTGAAACTATATGAACTGTGTTATCTGTTCTTTAGAGGGGAGATCATTTGTGTTTTTCCACGTGCTTTGTATGCATCCCATACAGCGGAACATATCGAGTAAGTGTGTCTGCATCTCAAAACATTGGGTTGTAATGATTATTTGTTTAATGAAGTATTGTGGCTTGGAAATAATGTATTTTAATTCTGTTTCCCTCTTAAGCAAGCCACTGCTGTTGTCTATTATAGTGTAATTGTCTTTAATCTGTTAGATACTCTTCTTTGATCTCTTAGATCCCTTTTCGAACTCTTTTAAAAATTCAGTTAACATCTCAGTCTTTTCTCTTAATGCTGTACAATTTATCATTGTCCAGTCGGGAATAAAACCCACATAAAAATGTATTTGTGTTCAGTCCAGTCTGTCCAAAGACCCGGCTACATATATATATTAGAGCTGTCAGTTTAGCGCGTTTTTATCGGGATTAATTTAAATGAATTTTATCGGGATCAAAATTTTTCTCGCGAGATTAACGCGAGACGTCACAGCGGATGTTACGTTGTTTCTATAAATAAACCAGAAACAAAACATCAAGCGCTGCGCGGGTCCAGCACGTTTGTTTTGCCAGCCACGGCAGCGAGACACTGAAAACGGATACTTAAATAGCTCATGAATGGAAAGTTTACTTTTAAAAAGTTGCCAGATTGTTCCACTGACAAGACCAAAGTTACCTGTATGTTTTGCAGTCGTAAACCGAGCTATCATCATAGCACGCCGAGTCTGAAATACCACTTAATGGCCAAGCGCACAGCTGACGTTCTACTCCGCCCCTTGTCTCAGACAGACAGCTATGGATAATTTCAAAACGAAGAAAATGGATGACACGACGAAGAACAAATTTGCTGAACGACTCCTGTTGGATTGACCTGGCGCTTTAAGAGGGCGGGGCTGCCACTGACAGGTGACGTTCGCGCGATGTATAAATAGCGTTTTGTTTCGTGAGTGAATACACTCGCTTCGCCGTCGGCATGGCTCAATGTTAAGCTATGCGAGTGCTTCTTATCAAGTCAGATGTGTAAAGTTAGCTTTTAGATTCGGTTAAGATCAGTTGCTTTGGTTGCCGCATCGCTATGCAATCACAGTCAGTTACCGTTCGCAATCGGCAATTTAAACAGCGTGGGCTAAAATGTTGCTAGAACAGGGCTGTCTTTATTTAGCTCATTTTTGCATAGTTGTCATGTTTGTCCGTCTGCAATCTGACGTTTAAACGAAGTAAATTGCGTTGCAGCTGGGGTAAATATGCGGCGCTCCACTTCGGGTTGGACCTTTGGGACTTGTAGTTCTTTTGTTCGATTCGACTTGATATGTTCATGCCGGCGCTCCACTTCCGGGATTGAGTATTGGGACTTGTAGTTCTTTTGTTTGATTCGACTTTATGTTTGTGTTGAATTGTTTCTTACGTTTAAAACAATGAATAATGATGACGATAATGATACATAGTGAAATCAGGGTTGATTACATTATTTATTAAACGTATTGTGAAATAAAGGTATTCATTAATGTCAATTATATACATATTTACATTGCGATGCAGAAAGATAGATATATTAATTTTTTACTGCATTTATGTGTAGTTTAGGTTATTACCTGCTTCTGATACTTCTGTTACAACTACTACTACTTCTGCAAAGTGCTCCAATAAATGATCCAAAAAGTACAGAACGAGAGATCCTTCCATGCTGACCGACAATACATAACTGAACAACCATTACTGATTGCCAGCGAGAGCCTCCATTACAAGAATCCGAAATGATGTCGACACAAAACCGTAGAGAGACTTCCGAGCAAGAAGGACCAACAGAATCAGCATAGCCTGACTGCTGTGTTCAAAGCAAATTTGAGAAAAACGAAGTATGCAACCATGGCTTAAATCCATTATAGGCTGAGTACTAGTTGACCTTAGATGTGCACTTTATAATGTTATATTGCGCTGTTTTGATTCCCTTAAAAGAGCTGTTCAAGCAGCTGTTGTGTGACAAAATATTGTTTTCACTGTTGTTGATGGACAGTAATATTGTGTGAGAGATAATGTGTGAATAACTGCTCCAAGTGAAAAATGTTCATGTAAAATTGAAAATCAAAATTGTTATTTCAGTAAATATTTGCATTTTGCACATAGAAAACTGATTCATGATTCCAAGTTGATGAGAGCATTAAAATGGGGAAAATAGGACAAAAAAATAAAGGAAATTCAGAAACGATAAAATGAGTGAGCAATCATGATTAATTTTAGTTAATTTGAGTTAATGATGACAGTTGAGTTTTAATTAGATTAAAAATTTTAATCGTTTGACAGCTCTAATATATATATATAAAATATATATATAAAATATATATATAAAATATATATATAAAATATATATATATTTTATATAAATATTAGAGCTGTCAAACTATTAAAATATTTAATCTAATTAAAACTCAACTGTCATAATTAACTCAAATTAACTAAAATTAATCATGATTACTCACTCATTTTTTATCGTTTCTGAATTTCCTTTATATTTTTTGTCCTATTTTCCTCATTTTAATGCTCTCATCAACATGGAATCATGAATCAGTTTTCTATGTGCAAAATGCAAATATTTACTGAAATAACAATTTTGATTTTCAATTTTACATGAACATTTTTCACTTGGAGCAGTTATTCACACATTATCTCTCACACAATATTACTGTCCATCAACAACAGTGAAAACAATATTTTGTCACACAACAGCTGCTTGAACAGCTCTTTTTAGGGAATCAAAACTGCGCAATATAACATTATAAAGTGCACATCTAAGGTAAACTAGTACTCAGCCTATAATGGATTTAAGCCATGGTTGCATACTTCATTTTTCTCAAATTTGCTTTGAACACAGCAGTCAGGCTATGCTGATTCTGTTGATCCTTCTTGCTCGGAAGTCTCTCTACGGTTTTGTGTCGACATAATTTCGGATTCTTGTAATGGAGGCTCTCGCTGGCAATCAGTAATGGTTGTTCAGTTAGGGATTGTCGGTCAGCATGGAAGGATCTCTCGTTCTGTAGTTTTTGGATCATTTATTGGAGCACTTTGCAGCAGAAGTAGGAGTAGTAGTAGTTGTAACAGAAGTATCAGAAGCAGGTAATAACCTAAATTACACATACATGCAGTAAAAAATTCATATATCTATCTTTCTGCATTGCAATGTAAATATGTATATAATTGACATTAATGAATACCTTTATTCAACAATACGTTTAATAAATAATGTAATCAACCCTGATTTCACTATGTATCATTATCGTCATCATTATTCATTGTTTTAAACGTAAGAAACCATTCAACACAAACATAAAGTCGAATCGAACAAAAGAACTACAAGTCCCAATACTCAATCCCGAAGTGGAGCGCGCATGAACATATCAAGTCGAATCGAACAAAAGAACTACAAGTCCCAAAGGTCCAACCCGAAGTGGAGCGCCGCTGCAACGCATTTACTTCTTTAAACGTCAGATTGCAGACGGACAAACATGACAACTATGCACAAATGAGCTAAATAAAGACACCCCTGTTCTAGCAACATTTTAGCCAACGCTGTTTAAATTGCCGATTGCTTCAGCAACTTTGTTCTTTGTCGTGTCATCCATTTTCTTCGCTTTGAAATGATCCATAGCCGTCTGTCTGAGACGAGGGGGGCGGACTGCTCACGTCAGCTGTGTGCTTGGCCATTAATTAAGTGGTATTTCAGACTCGACGTGCTATGATGATAGCTCAGTTTACGACTGCAAAACATCCAGGTCATTTTGGTCTTGTCAGTGGAACAATCTGGCAACTTTTTAAAAGTAAACTTTCCATTCATAAACTATTTAAATATCCGTTTTCGGTGTCTCGCGCTGCCGTGGCTGGCAAAACAAACGTCGCGTGGACTTGTGCAGCGCTTGATGTTTTGTTTCTGGTTTATTTATAGAGCAACGTCACATCCGCTGTGACGTCTGCGCGTTAATCTCGAGAAAATTTTTGATCCCGATAAAATTCATTTAAATTAATGTCGATAAAACGCGCTAAACTGACAGCTCTAATAAATATATATATATATATATATATATATATATATATATATATATATATATATATATATATATATATTTTATATATATAAAAAGCCAACCAACAGACCAAAATGAATCCGTGATTTTTTTATTTTTTTAATTGCAGCCTGAGTGATTTACAAATTGCATTCTACTACTCTGTCAATTTGAATTCCATTTATTGTTCAGCTCTAATCAAGTCCCAAATGAAAGCAGTGGCAAACCTGCTCGACCAATGGGGGATCTTCAGTGCATCAAAAGTGAGTGGCGCTAAGCGGAGTAGGTGGAAAAAGGTCAAAAGAGGCAGAAAAAAAAAGATCTGCCAGTGGGCGTGTCGCTGTTGGTTTGCCGCTGTGAGTGAACCGAGTCGTCAGGCCCTGCTTTGGACAAAGTATTGGACAAACACAAACAAACGAGGCAGCGACCACTGTGACTCAGTGTTCTAATGAAGCAGCGTATTGACTTGCTTGCTTGCTTTCTCTTTTTCCATCGCTGCCTCCATCTCTCTCTCTCTCTCTCTCTCTCTCTCTCTCTCACACACACACACACACACGAGACACATTCCTCCCTGCTTGCTTGCTCCCTCTGTCTGCTATGTTTGTATGGATCCCAGCTGCCACTCGGAATACCAATTACACAGGCCTGGGAGTGGGGGGAAGGAAAAGGGATGGGAGGAAATGAACAGGGGAGGAAGAAAGGTAGATTATTTTTTTAGGGGGGGGATTGGCGGTCTTGTCCATGCTTGGCGCGATGTGGAAAAGTGAGGGAGAAAAAGGGAGTGAGTCTGTGGCTCCTTAACCCATGGCGGCAAATCAAAAAGTGGCTCCATGTGAGACATCTAACATCCCTGATGCGGTGACACTCTTACAGCTGCCACGAGAAGAGGGAAATTCAAAGGGGACCTTTCTGTGGTCCGCACGATGGGGGGTGGGGGTGATGGGGTCTGTCAAGTCCGTCGCAGGTGACATTCTCCGTGAGGTCCTCAGCGATGAAGCCCCTTCCAAGAATTGTGTGTTTGACAATGGCATATGGACGGCGGCGAGGCCCACTGACACTTCCCTCGCTAAGCGCCACAATGACAACTGTAATGAGCATGCTCGCATTCTGCACAATCACACTAATTTGAGAAATTTTCAGCACAAAGAGGTAATTAGGCAGACTAATTAGACTAAGACTTTGCCGCGCGAAGTAGTTCAACTCATCCGCCTACCTGCCGATGACTAAAATAGGATGCTGTCAAGCCCCTTGGTTTGCGAGATGTTTGTTTGGGAGCTATAACTCGCAAGGGACAACATAACATAATCACTCCTGGAGGACAAAGCCCCTGCAACCTTAGCATTACAGCCAGATTTCCCAGCCTCCAATGTCTTGATCAAGCCCAGAATGGCCTCCTATTTATGTCAGAGACACGAAGTGGGAACAATGTGATCCGCACATGCCGCTAAGACACGTTAATAAATCACACAGAGGTACTCGACGGTGGCGTGGACGCTTAAAAACACACAGAGTTCTGGTTGAGATGTTCAAAGTGAGCTCTGAAGTGAAGTGCTGGGTTTCTAATGAAGAATATGAGGAGAGCACTTGGAGAGAGTGGGAGAGGTGAGGGAGGTAGAATGGTAATTGATTTGTGATGGCAAGTCTCAGGAGGGCACAGCGACTCATCTCGGCGGATAAGGAAAGCCCATCTGCCTTCAGAGAAGAATGGAATTAATTCTTAGCCTGCTTTAAATACATTTTACAACACAACTTAAGATTCACATTTGCTTAAGCCCACAGAGATGAGTCAAAGGACCCTCTTTACACTTTGTCTCTTTCTCAGAAAACAGATTTTAGGCAAACTTATGAAGATTCCCAGCTCCCAGAGGAGGTAATAGTGTAAGAGCGGGAATCAGTCAATAAGTGCCTGAAGTCACCAAATTGTCCATTTCTTCCCTGGAGATGCTCTGTAAGGCCTGACATTGCAGCCAAGTTGACTTGCTGCTCATTTCTGGGTCATGTTGCCTTCACTTTTATCTCCAGTAAGTGATAAGAATGATCCAGTTGCTGGAGATTTGGCCATTGTATTGGTCATTGAACAATATTCCAATGTCCAAGTGCCTTCTTTTTTATTCTATAGATCAGGGGTAACTAACCTTATGGAAGCTGAGAGTTGCTTCTTTGTACTGATTAATGGAGAAAGGCTACCAGTTGAATACACACTTCTGAAATCGCAAATTTGCTCAAAATGACATTTAATAATATCCTTATGTTATTTTTAGAGGGGGAAGTCAAGTAAAACGTTTTTTTGTTGTTTTTTTTACAAAGTAGGTTCCATGCGACCCCGCCAGTCAAAACAATGGTATTTTGATTGATATTGCATTTGTGGGAGATGAATTAAGCAGCAAAATCAACCCGCTTTTGTCCATCTCAGTCGTGTACCACTACACATCAAAAAATAAATAAATAAATATATATATATATATATATATATCAAAATAAAATATAAATATATATATATATATATATATATATATTTTATTGTATTTAAAAAATATATATATATATATATATATATATATTTTATTTTTATTTTTTTGATGATGTAGTGGTACACGACTGAGATGGACAAAAGCTGGTTGATTTTGCTGCTTAATTCATCTCCCACAAATGCAATATCAATGCAACTGGATATATATATATATATATATATATATATATATATATATATATATATATATATATATATATATATATAGTATATAGTACCGTCCGGCCGCATATAATTACATTTTGAAGAAAACTCGCAGAGGAGAAACAACCAATCAGAGACAGGTGTGACTGTGTCAAAGTTTTGGCATGCACGTGTGCTGGCCTGTCACCTTGTGCTTTAGGAGCTTTGCTGGAACTATGGCGGAGTATCCACCATTAGAAAATGGGGAAAAAAATGGGAAAATCTGAAAAAGTGAATATAACACGAGCAAACAGAAGCACAGCGGAATTCACATTTCTGCTAAACAGCTACGTTTATCAACACTTTTTGAGTTTAATTTGATTGCACATTCCCAAAATCAAGCTTCTATCAAATAAATTTAGAGTTATTGTAACATTATTACAAATAAGTCATGCCAACGTCAGCTTGATCACAGCGATAATGCTAGCTTAGTATTACGAGCACTGCTATTTTGTTTGAAGGTGGACATTGATGTCTGTAACTCCACTACCCATTATCCAGAGATGAGCTCATCCCCACATCCAGAATGTGTGCCCCATGCTTGTCAGACGATTTGGTTAAGAGTGAGAAAGCCTGCGTAGTGGTTCGTCTTTGTGAAGATTGTGTTTGTTCCAGCTAATTCCGTGTCAGGTCATAGAACCCCGGAGGACTGCAGCACTTCTGGAAACAACAGTCAGCACAGGATGCTCCTCTCAGCAACGGCTGGCCTGGGATTGCACAATGCACATAGAGATACCTTTTCCCACTTCTCCAGAGGCCTCATCACTGGAGCCGAAATGCTGCAGCGGCATGCATCTTTGATAGAGGGTTTAAAACCTATTAGATCATATGGCTGTAGAGTATGCATGCAGACAGCACGCAAGCTTCCCGTTGTCAGAGATTTCCCCTCGGTGGGATTACTTACATAAATAAACCACAAACAAATCACAAATAAAGAACACGTTTGGGGGGAAACGGGCGAGATGGAAAAGCATCGTCTCCCAACCTCTGAGACGGAGCCCAAAGAAGCAGTTTATATACAAAGCATCATTTGAATAAAAAAAGGAAAATAGCTCTTGTTGTGATGCAGCCAAAGTATTTAGCCAAGCATAACGGAAACATTGTCCCGGAGCAGTGACTGGAAGTGCAACAAAGATACACCTGCTGAAAAGGATGGCAAGGGCTGATAGGCAACGTCTTGCTCTTGCTATTTATGAGAGCGCGTAATCTGAGGACATGGAATGATTTATTTATTTATTTATTTATTCCTAATGAACTTTATGTACTGTATGGGTTTTGTCAACTGAAATAATGATATAAGGCAGTGACTCACAAAGTTTTACGCGTGTCGTGACTGCTGAGGTGCAGTAACTTTTCATTGAATCTTCTAAGAAGAGCTTTAAGCTTTTATTTTGGGGCACGTTTATTTAACTTTTATGTGTGGTACACATACAAATGAATCGTCAATCTTTAAGCATATGTTCTTATTTCTTTACTTTCCTGTATTGAAGTGCGATGGGAATGTTCAAACTTTGCATCACGGCACAGTGGCTTCCAATATTAAATCGATTGTTTCTGATGAACAGTACGGCTTGCCACTTCGCTGGCCATGATGACGGTACTGAGTGGGCTAAATATTTTTATGGCTGGTGATCGGTGTTCAAAGTCAGAGAACGATTGAGCTAAGTGAACAATTGTAAATATGGTTAAGCATGCGCATGAGGTTCTCTCGATTGGTTCACAATGCATGAACACGAACGTTGCCTTATCATTAAGATATGATCATAATAAGAAGGTTGTCGTTGGTAACTGCAAAAGCAGCACTAGTAGTAGTGGTAGCATGAACGGTTGACGAGAAGATAACTAATGATGAACACGCAGATCAAAAGAATTAATAAAACACAGCGATGGTTTTTGGGGGGTTTTTTTGAATCACTGAAAACCATTTAATTTGTTGTTGTGTTTTTACAACTGTAGGACATTTATGAATGTTAAAACGTTCTTCTTGGAACGGTTTAGAAAATAAATAAACAAAAAGTGTCATGATGGCAAGTAACCGTTTCATTCTGTGAACAAGGAGGTCGACCAGGGTCTCGGAAAGTAATTGCTTTGTTCCAGCGGTTCCATTTAGTCTTTAGCAGTGCTAGAAAGAGTGATTTTTATGATTATCTGCTGCGTAATGGTCAATTAGGTGTCAAAAACAAATTACAATTTGCTTACCACCCGAGGTGATTTTCATCTCCTCAGAATAGCTCAGGTGAAATAAGACAAAGAAAGGCTACAGTCAAATATTTGTCTGGTCAGACGGTAGAAGTAAAACCATTCAAAATGTTTAACATAAAAAAAAAACAAAAAAAGACGTGTATATCTAATCACGAAAGACTCAACAAAATCAGACACTTTTTCCAAAACATACCTCGATGCTCTGCGTCACTAATGCTTGAATTAAACAGAGGCCCGAGTCTTATTTTCGGTTTAGCAGTATACAAGGTATTAACAGAGAATCTCTGAGGCTTTGTGTGACTAAATGATGAATTAGCTCTTTTATCAGCGGCGGCTACGCTGAGGTGCATATTTGACTCCCTCTGGAGAGCATTTTACTGGCTCAGCACTGATGTATGTGGGCTAAATTGTGACAGTGGAGCCGAATGATGACTTGGGGAAGTGACTTGGAAGAGCACTGACACCGAGTGAGCTGAGAAACGTCTATTTGCTCATGGCGGAGCTTCCATACGTCGCCCAATGCTGCTGTCAGAGGCGAGCCCAAAATAAACGAGCGGGAGGCATCCTGGTCCTGCTTGTTTTTTGACACGACAATTAGCCACTTGTTCAAGTCGGCATATTATGCGGTACTGTGCACAAGCCGAACGCCGCCACCAGCTCGGTTGTTTTAATGACCATTCTACAGCAATCGTTTGGATTGTGAAAAATGCAATTAAATGCCACACGGATTTCCACTGAACATCCAAGCGCGAGACTATGCAGGCTCAGGAATAACGTGAAGTTTTGGTGTGAATACAAGAGACACTGTACGAGGGGTTTGGTATCCCTCCAATAATATAAAAGAGTATTTAATATGTATCTTGATGCAAAGGGTGCAGTACATTTCAAAGACGGTCCAAGTGCATTTGATTCAATTTAATCTCTCTCTCTCTTTCTGTCTATATACGTGTGTGTGTGTGTGTGTGCGTGTGTGTTTTCCTATACACAGTACATACAGTCATAATGCAGCAAATCGCACACTGCATATCGAGATACATATTTAATCATAATGAGAGATGCACAGCAGAAATACATCTGTATAAATATGTTCTGCGTTGCTGGTGATTGGTTGTTTCTTTGAATTTAATTAACTTGGATAGTATGGGCTTTGGAGAGGGCTTTTACACGTTGCTGCATATGAATGAAAATGACAAAAGCTACAGCCGTACCATGTCGAATCGAATCGTAATCCCATGAACTCGAACCGAGCTGAATTTTAAAATGATTACATCCCTGTCTTGTGTCGAATCCCATGTATCGAGAAACGTATTGAATCGTTTGGAATATTAAGTTTTCAATAAATGGGGTCCAATACAAAGGATAGTACATTTGAAAGTAGAACGATTCTATTGGACGTTTCTATTGGATACACTCACATCTTTTAAATCAAAACGATTTTGCAATTCAAATCGGTTTTCTTAGCACCCCTTAATTTCGTCTGTTGGAATCACTCTGAAATGATCTTATTTTGCAATTATCGAAGTGGATATCGCTGTTTGACGACAGCAAAAAAAAAAAAAAAAAAAGGCCAGTAGAATATACTTGCAACTGTGTCATAGAGTAGTACTGTGGAGAAGGTCAAGTGTCAACGCTACAATGATGAACGCAGTTCTGTAATCCAACCTCTAGAATCTTAATAGCATTTGCATGAACCAGGAAGTCGCCTGGTCATTGTCAAAGTGACCGAAAAATACAAATATGACCTGCGCCCTACTGTTAACATGGGTGGAGGTCTGCAGAGATTACTACTGAGTGGCTTTTACATCACTGTAGGTCAGGGGTATCAAGCTCATTTTTGTCACGGGCCACATCGTACTTCAGTTTTTCTTCAGTGGGCTGTTATGACTATGAACCCAAATGAATGTCCGGTCGCCTCTATTACATATGCATTCATTTTCAATATCAGTTATCCTGTTCAGTAAATTGGTGAACAACACATTTTGAAATCCCAGGCCACTAAATCTGTTTGCTCACATATTAAATAATATTTTCGGAAATAAATGCTTGCTATATCGCAGCATTTTTAAAAGTGAAGATTATTTTGCAATAGCTACTTCAGCAGGAAACATTGAGTCAATGCACAAAAGGGAATGGGCTGAGCTGGTTCTTCCTGCTCAGAAAACGGAGGTCCTTTGGAGTTCAGGGGTCACTCCTTCAGATATTCTATGACTCTGTGGTGGCCTCAGCCATTCATTATGGCGTAGTCTGCTGGTCAGGGAGGATCTCAGCCCGGGACAGACAGAGACTGGACCGAGTGGTCAGGAGGGCCAGCTCTGTCCTGGGCTGCTCCCTAAACACTCTGGGGAAGGTAAGCAACAGGAGGATGCAAGCTAAGCGAACAGCTACCATGGGCAGACTCTCTGACCCCCTCAAGGCTAACCTGACAGCACTGGGCAGCTCCTTCAGCCACAGACTGATACACCCGCGCTGCGAGAAGGAGAGGTCCTGCCGTTTGTTCCTGCCGACTGCTGTCAGGCTATTGAATAGACGGTCCTGAAAACCTGGACTCACCCCCACTCACCTATTTTTAATATGCTTATATTTATTGATATACCTTTTGTCCGCTACTTTTTCCTGTTCATAATTTTGCTGCGGTAAATTGGGAATTTCTCCATTGTGAGACAAATAAAGGTTTTCTTATAATTTGCTTTGGCAGGCCACATAAACTGATGTGGAAGGACGGATCTGGCCCAGAGGCCTTGGGTTTGACACCAGTGGATTCGGTCATGCTAGCTGTGCTGAAAGAATAAATGTGTATACGAGGATGAGGTGTCAGTGCATTAAATGTTCACTTCGCAAAAGAACCGTTTCAAACGTGCGCTGCCATTTTTGTTTTGGCTGAGATGTACAAAGGCACGCGCAGACTGAACATACAGTCAAACACGTAAGAGCAGATTCATAGGCGACCGTTTTCAGTGATTAGACAGACGTTGATGTTGTCGTTTTCATAAAATCCACTACAAAATTGTAAACGAACAGCCAAACCAAATAGTTAAACAGTTTAAAAAAAGGTCTTTTTTTCCCAGTGCTTTTATATTGGCCGACAATTTGATACACTGATTTTCTTCATTTTCAAAGGTTGGCCCCGGTCCCTATCCCCTGTCAAAAATGGCGGTCCACTGGAACCATTTATTTACAAACCCATTTCCACTGAAGTACGGACGTTGTTCATCCATCCGTCCATTATCTGAACCACTTTGCTGGAGCCAATCGCAGCTATCTTCGGACAGTAGGCGGGGTACACCCTGAATCGGTTGCCAGCCAATCGCTGGGCACACGAAGACGAACAACCATCCGTGCTCACACACACACGCGTAGGGACAATAAATAGAATATTCATTTAACCTACCGTGCAAGTTTTTGGAAGTACCCAAAGCAAACCCACGCAGGCACGGGAACAACACGCAGAAGGTAAATGGACTGTCACTTCTGATAGCGCTTTTCCACCTTTGGAATTCAAAACACTTCACATCTCGCATGCAAAATCAACACAGGAATGCCGGAACCCGGAATCAAACCCACGATGTTTACACTGTGAGTCGGACATGCAAATCATTTGTTGGGACATTGTCTTAAACATAAATAAAAACAGAATACAAGGATTTGTAAATCAGGTTGAACATACACTACAAAGATATTTAATGATGAATTCTAAGTGAATGATTATTTGCTAACATTATAAAAATTATATTTATAAAAAATATTATGTATATTTATATATATATATTATAACTAATAAAAATTATAATGTAATTACAATTATAAAAATAATCAAAATAATTGGGAATTTCTCCATTGTGAGACAAATAAAGGTTTTCTTATCTTAAAAACGAAGTTGATGAGTGTGAACATGAAAAATAGTGTCTTTGTAGTGAATTCAATTAGAATCGAGATGAAACGTGATTTGCAAATCATGTTATTCTGTTTTTATTGATGTCTGTTTTACACAATGTCCGACCTTCCTTGGAATTGGGTTTGTATTATATTAGAGCACAAAGTGTCGAGCAACAAATGTACACTGAAAAATAAAGTACTTTGGGTTGCACGAGATTAACATGTGTTGAAGTGATATCATTGGTTTGTTTTTGAGAAAAATAACACAGTACAATTACTTAGATTTACTGCATTTTTATGTGCACGTGTTCAAATTCAGTAAATCCAAAGGATCTTTCATTTCAGTGGACACAAAGAGTACAACAATAGTCACGGGCATACATTCTTTATCCACTGTGAAGAATGACTAATAATACTGCAGCTCATTGAGGAGTTTTGATCTGTTGCTATATCCCTCTGGTTCTTAACCTAGGTTCGGTGTATCAGTCTCAGGGGTTCGATGGAGCCTCTGCCATGGAGGTTAAGACACACCCGACTCAACATGTCAATTAGTTATGACATGCCTGCTTGGCCATCACTGGTTGCAGATGATCACATGACATTGCATGTCCAATCAGTGCTGCGGGAAATTTAGTTTGCTCAGTCGTCACCGTGTGACTCTCGTGATAGTACGTCAAACATTTTTTAAAAAACTATACTTAATGTGTTTTTTTTTAATGTCTTGAATTTGTAAAAACTAATTTTTATTTTTCACTAATGAAGGGTTCGGCGAACGTGCATATGAACTGGTTGGGTTCGGTACCTCTAACAAGGTTAAGAACCACTGCTATATCCATTGTTGTTTTTTTTGGGGGGGGGGGCTGGAACACATGAATGGTATTTCCACTGACTGACAGAGCAAATTAAACTTGCATCTCAGGGCACCAATGTCGCTGCGAGTATACGTATTGGGAATCAGAAAATGGACACTTATGCTCAGTAAATCCAACAGAACTCACTGTGGCAAGCCCAAACAAACACGCTGCTGTACATACTAGATGTCACTGTGTACACATCAGATTCTCATCCAGAATGCATGTGGAACGAGAAGTCCTAATTATTATTTCCATTGTGTCATGCTCCGGTGACAAGGACCACTTGCTGGCAATGATTATAATTATTAGCCTTAGCAGAATAGTTGTCTTGCTGTTGTGCCATCAGCGGCAACATCCCACAGATCGGATCAAATCCATCTTGAAAATCCACGCATGCCATTCATTTTGGCTTTATGTTATTCCAGGACATTTCCCATTTAATTCAGATGATGTTTTGTCTCTGCCGTTGTATGGGAGACAGACGTAAAAGGAAAGCACTATAGGCCAGGCTGGCTGCATGTAATGGGCGGGCTCTTGCGGTCCTTTTTTCATGTTTTTCTTTGACAGCAACTCGGATGAAAAAGCTTTTCACATCAATTATCCCAATTGTTTGTTTCGGGCATGAGTGGCGCTGCAGTCTTTCCTAAATGAAAACAGCAGCACGGCTAAACGAATTACAGCAAATCTTTTGACTGAATGCTGCATCGCAATAAATATTAATCAAGGTTCATCTGGCGTATGATCCGGTCTGCATTTTCGCATGCAGATTCACATTCTTCGGAGAAGCAAACGAGGCTGTCTTGAAATGCTGGTTATTACGTACAGCAGCTTTTTTTTCTGAGGCATTGGCGCCTTGTTAAGTGGTGAACAGACAAAACAACATTTAGAAAAAGAAAAAAAAAAGGAGAGAACGACCAAAGGACTTTCTCTCCCATTAGAAACACTACCGTCTATCTCACCACGGTTTGTTTGTTCCTGACGCACCCCCCCCACCCCCCCACCAGCCTTTATTTCTATTCCTTGTGTCTCTGTACTCTCTCGGTCCATCTTTTCCTCTCATCTTCCCACCATCCCGCCATTCCTCTGCAGCTCCTATTTATTCCTCTCTCCCGGTGCATGCTCCTCTGATTTTCTCCTCATCAACCCCTCGCCCTCCTCCCTTTCTAGCAGCCAAATTAAAGATAAGGCTAATGAAGATGGCTTATTATTCCGCTATCCCCGCAGTATACATGTCCAGCATATAACACCTTCGGCTTCAACAGGAGGAATTATAAAAAATAAAAAAAATACATAAAAAAAAAAAACAAGCTCAAATTAGACAAGGGGCGATGAATCTATTAGTGTTATTATATGAGGGAAAAAAAACAGGGCTGTTATTGCCACTGTGTGTGCCATTACAAAGAGAACAATACAAGGGAGCACACTGCGAAACCAATTAAAATCCCGCCCCGTCACATAGCTTCCTCCCTCCCGAGTCATGTTGTGAATATGATGCTTTCACACCATTCACGTTGGTGCACCTGTGTCCGCCGCATTAAAATCTTCGATGCTGCAGGCTCCCTCTCAAATTTCCCAGGATCACATCTCACTGTCTGCTTCAAGAGTCCCAGGAGTTGACATTTGAAGGGGAGGGCGCGTGAGGGTGCGTGCCCAGCATTGGGTGGTGGGGGGGAGGGGGTTCACATAATCTTATCCATCTGCAATATGAGGGTCTGATGTGGAAGCAGGAAATGAGGTATGAACGTCAAGTCTGCGTGCGCTTGGTCCCAATGGCCACCAGCCCACATATTGAGCTTAAGTAGGCAATGCGGAAAGTGGTTGAATAGAGTCCGCATTAATTGGACTTTAGTGCGTTGATGGCAGAAATCCGAATGCATTACTTGGACTAGCCGTGCACGAGTAATTCATCAACAAAAAGATGACACACAACTTTCTTCAAGCTCTTTTTCTAACACCAAATCCTCAAAGGGCCTCTATGTTGAGGAACAGTAGGGCCACCTCGGTGTGTGCGTATTTGTCACACTCTAAACCTTCATCTCATTAACTCTCTTTATCTGTTTTCTTGTGTTATGTGGGATTTCATTTGTGGATCATAACTTTCCTAATGGGATTAATAAAGTGTTGTACACAAAACAAATAATTAAATAGAGTGGGGCTGGGTAATTTATCAAAATTTGCGATTTATATTTTCGGGCTTGAAATCGAAGAAATATGACGAATATTCCGAACGCCGTTGTGAGTGTGTGTGTGTGTGTGTGTGTGTGTGTGTGTGTGTGCGTGTGTGTATGCAAATTTCTGTGACGTCAACGCACCGTGTTACTTGTTACATGTATGTTATTCTGCCTTCCCTTAGTATGCTTTAAGCATCTTAATATCACCCCAGTTGGAGTCGAATATAAACACACAACAAAAAGAATTACACACACTGTATGTTTCAATAAGCCATTGTTTTCTAAGCATCCCCAGCGCCAATGCTAGCAGTCAATGAGAAATCCTATTCATGGGCTCATAGAAAATTAGCAATGAGTTCTAATACTGTAGTAACACACAGACAGGTAATATAACAATACTGTATTCAAAAGCATGTAGTCTTCCTAATTCTCAAGTCAAAATCAGGCAAGTAAAATGTGAATGGGTTATGGCATATAAGTCCGCTATCCTTTGCATGACCATTGAATGAATAGTTAATGTAACTATCAACAATACTGTTTTGGGGTTTTTAATAAACAACTCGACAACAAATAGGACACATTTAAACCACAGCTGCTGATGGCCACAACTCACGCTCACACAGCCGGCCATCCATCCATAAGAAGAGTGCAGTTGCTTAAATTTAACTTGTAGATAGCCAAGCCTTGGATGAATTAAACTCTGCACACACCAAATGGATATGTAACGTAACAGCAACATCCAACCATCCATTATCTGATCCGCTTATCCTCATAAGGGTCACGGGCGTCCTGGAGCCTCTCCCAGCTGTCTTCGGGCAGTAGGCGGGGTACACCCTGAACTGGTTGCCAGTCAATCGCAGGGCACACACAGACAAACAACAACCATTCACACTCACAATCATACCATGGGACAATTTAGGGTGTTTGGTTAACCTTTTGGAATGTGGGAGGAAACCGGAGTACCCTGCGAAAACCCACAACAAACTCCACACAGAGTGGCTGGGGCCGAAATCGAACCCGTGACCTCTGTACTTTTAGACTGACGTGGTAACCAGTCGACCAACGGGCCGCCAATCAAAGCAACATACCGTAAATTCCGGACTATAAGCCGCTACTTTTTTCCCAAACTTTCAACCCTGCGGCTTATACAGTGATGCGGCCAATGTGTGTAATTTTTCTAATGGCCACCAGGGGCGCTCGAGTAGAAAAGGTAAGAATAAGACCGGTCTTTATGACACTGTTTAATTCCGACACTGCTTTTGTTATTATTATTGTTACGTTATATGATTAAAACTTTGAAAACTCTCTCTGTGTACCGTCTTTCTTTGTAAATATGTTGACATGTTTTAATGTGGGCACATGCGGCTTATATACAGGTGCGGCTTGTGTATGTACAAAATTGGTTTTCCTCTAAAAATGGAGTGGGTGCGGCTTATAATCAGGTGCGCTCTATAGTGCGGAAATTACGGTAAATGGATAAATTGGACACACCCTGTCATTGTGAGCAATTGCCTTAGAAACGCACACCTAAGTTTATGAACACACTAAAATGAAAATCCAAACAACACAAAATGCTCAGAGAAGTTGATCCTGTCAAACAGATGGTCGACTGTGAGGTTATATACCTTTTGAAGCCAAACCAATCAGGTTGCAATGTTTAGAATGTGTAATGCCTCACACATCTCACTTGTTAACATCTGTAATCGTCACACAAGTGTTAGATAGGGACACGCAATAGGCCGTCACGTTTGGTGTGTCCGCCTCATCTCTCAAATTTGAAAAAAAAAAAGAAGCCACAGAAAGAAGCAAAACAAGCACTCAGAGGTAATCCACTGACGTTCTTTGCAACCGTTATCTGAACAACCTCAGGGAAATTGCATTTCATACATTTTCCTAGAGATGTAAATTGAAAGAAAAATCTGATTGGGCGTTCCAGACCTACAGTGTAAATCCAGCCTTAGTCACAATGCAAAAAAAAAAAAAATGCATGATATACGATGTGGTGATAAGCACGCCTGCCTCACAATTTTGCCTTTCGGTTGTGAATCTCAGCTTTGTAATGCTCTCTTTGGATGGTTCCAGACAAGTCAGAGCACAGATTGCCCTTCTGTCCAGCGTCCCTCCTCCAGCCACTGCTGACGTGGACTCGACTGCTCGCTAAAGGCCAGGGGAACATACAGTATCAGATTTCTGTACGTCTGAATATCCATTATTTACTTGTCCTCATTAGGGTGAGCTGGAGCCTAACTTTGTGTGAGAGGCAATAGAGTACAGGCGATAGACAAACAACTATTCTATGAGGCAGATATGTAAAGCCTTACTCCACAATAGGGCTTAATGATTTTACCAAACAATTTACTCAGGTCCCCCCCCCCATCAATATTGTTAATGATATTTAATATGCAATTATATTTTCAAGGTGCTCTTCCCATGGATTACTTTTTACAAACATGTGCGATAAATCAATCTGTATTACAATAAACAATATCAGATTTATTACACACAAATGTTGTGGTGTTATGGATTAGGCTGACGTGAAAATAAAGGCCAATGAACCATGAATTCATGTGAAAAACAGTTTAATTATCTCCTTCAGTTGAAATGTTTAACTTGCGAAAGCAATTTGCCTTTACAGGGTCCTATTTTACAAATCAGTTGTGCCATGGCATGGGGTCCTTTTGAAAATGTATTAAAGATGATAATAATTAATTCAATGAATGAATTTCAATCATTCATATATCAGCGCAGCGCAAAATCTGTCTGCCTGCACCTGGATCAAATCTATCAAAACTGTATTACACTGTACCTGCACCACAACTTAGACCTAGTTTCACTTGGTCAAAAGTCTAGTCTACCTTCTGTAACCAAAGTTTCGGTGCGCCGGGGGCATGTAATAGAACACGCCCTCGGGCTGTTGGAATGCCCAGCGAGACCTAGCGTCAAATCAAATGTGAAATGCACTTTTTTTAGCGCTGAACGTACCTCAATACTACACAAATAAATAAATACAATGAGGCTTTTTTTTAAATTGCGGGCTTTATGATTTGAAAATGGAATTCTACTACTTTGAGTCATCAAATGATTTTTCTTTTAGACCCATTTCACAACGTTGCCCCATTTTAGATCGCTTTTATTTCATTACACTGTCCCACTTATTTCCACATATATTTCCCAAGTTGAAAAGTCAATGCGCAGGGATGTATGTTTTTGTGCCCGCCACTAGCGTGAATGTATTTCCACAACTGGAGGGGTGGGGGTAGAGATGACAGCAAAAAAAAAAAGAGCTCAACAGCGCCTCAGTCCCCCGAGGACACGCTGCAGCTCTCGCTGTACTTGCGGCTATGAAAAGCAATCAGGGCCCGGCCCGCTCTCCTGCTCTTACCTCTGCCTTTAATTACAGAAAACGCAGAGAAAGACTAGAGCTGCTGGGCCGCAGCGCGGCGTGTCACAACCCAAACGCAGCGGGACTCTGCATACATTGTTACTGACTGAAACTGCCCCCGATGGGATCAAGGTGCTTCTAGAGCAGAGATATCAGAACAGGAAATAAATGATTCTAGACATAAAGCTCAGCAGGACGCCTTCGAGGCAAGAAAAAAGATGGGTTGTCGTTTATACCATGTCATTTCTCAGTAACACCTTGCAACACCTTATTCCTCGATTCTGATTTATGGTGATAAGGATGTGCGAGGTGCAAAATATCAATAAGAGGCATGATCCCTCACGTGAGAAGAATGGCTGGCAGCGTTGATGAGGTTTAGTTGCTTCTCTATGGACTGACTAGTGCGCGCCGAAGCTCGTGCATGCGCCCAAGGCTGGAAGGCAGGAGGAGCCACCGAGCACACATCAGCCGGGGGAAGATAAGAGACAGACTATGTACACAAGCTGCTGCTTTTATGGCTACAACATAACGCTTGAGCGGCATTTTAAAACACATTTCGGGCAAAGCTGCTGGCAGAAAGACGGGGCTGAATTGTGTCACTGGAGTAAAACTTCTCACATCAATTTACACTTAAACAAAAACAGAATATAAGTAACAGACAGTAAAAGACACGAACGCAACTTTTTTCTGAGGGCGCTGTCACACAAGCCCCATTTTGATCCATTTTAATGAAAGACTACTTGGTGCAGTCTGTTTGCTCAGGTGTAAGCGCCATAATCCACACGTGATGAAGAAAAAAAAATTGTCCCCGAAGCGCCATAATTACGCCTGGAACTACAGCAAGTGTGTAAACAGATGACACTGCTGCTTTTCCACTGCATCGTACTGACTTTGACTCGGCTCAGTTCTACTCGGTTAAATTGCAGGCAATCGAGTGCGAGAAATAGTACAGCACAGTATCCTGTAGCCCCAGGTTGAACAAGGGAAAAGCATCGATAGCAATTAAGAGCCACGGTGAGCCAACGAGTAACTGTTCAGTGGAGGGAAACGTCATCAGGTGGCACAAGATCTGATGAAAACAAAGTTGAACTTTTTTGTTGTAAATCCAAAAGATATGTTTGACGCAAACACAACATTCCTCTGGAAGCAAAGAACAAAACTGTGTTTATTAGAAATTCTGAAATGTGTGCGGGGGTTCATTCGTCAGAGGCACTTCAAATGGTGGCCATTTTGTGCTAACTCTCATTTTAAATGGGTTTAATTGTGACCACACTTACATCCCTATGTGCAAACTTCTGCAACATCAAGATTTCTGTTGATTATTATTTTCTTCCGGGTGGCACGTGGCCGACTGGTTAACACCTCCCCGACACAGGTCCGCGGTTTAATTCTAGCCTTCCCGTGTGGAGTTTGCGTGATTTCCCTATGCCTGCGTGGGTTTTCTCCGGGTGCTCCGGTTTCCTAACACATTCCAAAAATATGCTGGGTAGGAGAATTGGGCACTCTATATTGTCCTTTGGTATGATTGTGAGTGTTGATGTTTGTTTGTCTGTGTGTGCCCCGTAACTGGCTGATGACCAATTCAGGGTGTATTTAGTTATCATGAATATGTAACATTACTACGGCATGTGCTAATTTACCGTATTTTCACGACCATTCGGCGCACCGTGTTGTTGGGCACGCCCACCCCTCACTCATTGGCAGACTTCCGCATGCCTGACGTCACTTACGCCCGCCTTTTCTCTATATAAACAGCGTGTCGGCCAGAAGCGCGCTCAGTCAGGCTTTGGAACTCGGCTCATACACTAGACTTTTAATGGCGCCTTATGGTCGTGAAAATACGGTACATAAAAAATTAGCTTACATTGCCTCTGCTTTTAGGGGCATGTCTTCTTTAACACTTTGGTCGCCACCCGCGGTCATTATGCATACTAAAGTACCGTTTTTTCCCCACTAGATTGCTGTGAATTTTGAACAGCAAGTTGTTTTGGTTATATCTTGAAAGTTAGGGTTCCATGTAAGGGACAAACGTTGTGTAAACTCTTATTTCTTTGTTGTGAATGCAGAAAACCAGTTTTCGTAAGAGCAAATCTTAAAACTGCTGAATTGGCCATGTTAAAATGCTATCCAAGTTTATTGCCTTGAAATTTTGAGTTCATCTACCATTTTTGAACCCAATGCGTTGGGTATAAAAATCCCAGCATTGGCTCGCCCCCTTTGGGATCCAGTGCTGGGTTAGCTCCTTCACCTAAGTTGGGATACTTTTGACCCAACAATTTGAACAGGATTTTTACTGCCACTGTTTCTCCTGCTACGATACCAAACCTACTTCCTGTTTACGTTGGTGCGACCAATAAGAAAAGACAACACGTGGATTGTTGTGACGGATTTCGGTTCAGCTAGTTTCCACATCGAGGATCGTCAAACAAGGCCAGGCCAAGCAGCCCCCACAACAATCCCACGCCTGCAAGCACACGACACATAGCCTGGGGCCCAACAGCGCACACGGTGCCGTCACACATGATAATGACACCCACATCAATGTGTCAACTCAATTTAACCCTCTTATAGGCTCTCTCTGACTCAATCAATCCATGGCCTTCCATCTGGTTTTCACTGCTGTCTTTACATTTAGAGGAGGAGGACCCTCTAAGGGCACTGATAAACAATTTACCACCAGCGCCTAACTGCAGCTGCACTCCAGCAGCTTCAACTGGCCGTCACGCTTCAAGCAGGAATGTGTTCCCAGTACCTGTCCAGAATGTGGCGCATACACATCACAACCACAACAGCAACACTTCCTGTCTCTTTAAAAACCCAAACGTCTTGGAAAGCATCGCCACATTGCTCTTTGCGGCATTGCCGACCGTGCATGGGACGCCCAGTAAACATGTGTCCTGGGCCGACAGTGAAGGCATTCACACGGCTCACGAGCACTTAAAAGAAGAATATACACATTGAGGATTTATGTTTGGAATCCTTTAGCGAGAGGGAGGGGCCTCTCCTCGGGTAGGTGTGTTAACCCACATTGGGGGTTCAATATCTCATTCATGAATCATTCATTACTGGGGACTATTTGTGTCTTGCTCATTTAGAGAGTATATGGGGTGGGGGTGGGGGGCTTGACTGGGTGCAAAATTAAAATGACGGCTCACCTCAAATCCACAGCACTGGGATTCCAAAAAAGGTGATATGAGTAACATGAGTGGGTATTTTTCTATATGTTGTTTGCAGGAAAGAGGTCATGGATGAATGAATACATGTGAGCAGGCTGTCCCAAGAAGGCTGCTGCTACTACACCGCATGCTCCCTTGGAATAAAATAAAATGTCTGATGGGGTGGCGGGGGTGGGGGGGGGGGGGGTGAAGGCATGGATGGCCTTTCAATCGGTATATAAATCAAGCACCCCAATTCAAAAACACATCACGGCCACGTTAAGAGCGACGGTGGTGATAAAAGAACGTTTGACTGCCTACCTCCGGAGCGTCTGCGCCCCCAAAAACTGCGTCTTTCCCCACGCGTCGCAATCGGATCCTCCGCAAGAGCTTCGGGCGGAATGTGAGAAGGTGCGTCTTCTTTCCTCACAAATGCAAACACGTCCCCCCTGCATGTCCCCTACCCACCAGCCCCGGTCAGCCAGCCTGCTTTGCTTGGTCCACCAGCCAGCCAGCAGCAGCAGAACCAGAACCACCAGCAGCAGCAGCAGCAGCAGCCCGGGCCTCCGCTTAGCAGGTGGACGCGCCTCTCAGTGATGGAGACGCGGCGACTCTCCGCTGTCGCGCAGCTCCATGTTACGCCGAGATTCGTATTCCAGGAAGAGGCGCTCACAAGGCAGCTCGGCGCGTCCCAGCTCCAGCCCGCCTTCTTTTCGCCAAGCGTTTAGGAGATGCTTGATGTTGCCATTGTCACGGTTCTTTTTTCCCCCCCTCTCCCTTCTTTTCTTTCTTTTTTTTTTTTTTGCAGCTGGACCTCTCCCCCTCCTTGCAGTCTGCTCACCCCTCCTCTTCCTCTGCGAGCCTTCTGGATCCGACCTATGAGCGCGCACGGGCGGCCGACGCAGGACCACGCACCGCCCGACGGAGGCGAGGAGCAAATCAGGTGTAGTCCACTCCGGGAAGAACTGTATCATAACAGGGCGACTGCAAGCACATGAATAGTCATGAATAATGAATAGGCTGCTAGTGTGTGCTGCCACGTCGTGATGGGCCCACTCGTGACACTTAATTTGTATAGACTCTCTGTAGCTCTCTGGGAAAAGCTGTTCCTTATTTGAGCGTACGCGTAACCCGTCCATTCAAATGGGATCCGAAACGAGAGATGAATGAAAAATCACTTAAAAGGGGGAAGTCAAGTCAAATATTTTCTTTACAATAGGATGTTCTCTGCGGCCACACTAGTCGAGCCACTATATTCTGGTTTAATATTGCATTTGTGGAAGATGAATTCAGCAGCAAAATCCACCAGTTTGTATCCATCTCAGGGGGTGGCCATTCGTCAACTTGCTGTCGAAGGAAAATGACATCACAACGCCAAAGGGCTCAGCTTGCTTATGTCACATGACCAAACTCAGAAAACGACTGAGCCGTGATTGGTCATTACCTGAGCCCTTAGACCCCGTGATGTTATTTTTAATCGATAGCAAGTAGCAAGGGGCAGCCCGGTGGTCCAGTGATTAGCGTGTCGACCTCACAGTGCAGAGATTGTGGGTTCGATCCCACCTCCGGCCTTACTGCGTGGAGTGTGCATGTTCTCCTCTTGCCTGCGTGGGTTTTCTCCGGGTACTCCGGTTTCCTCCAACATGGACGGATGGATAGCAAGTAGCAAAATGGCCATCCTGGAGATGGATAAAAGCGGGTGGAGTTTGCTGCTCAATTCCTATTCCACAAATGCAATAGTAATCAGAATGGCGTGTTTAGGTTGATGGTGGTGCATAGAACATATATTGTGAAGATTTTTTTTTTAACTTGACCTCCACCACAAGTTCTTCCATAGTCATTTTTGACATTCTATGATTTCTCTTTTGTGTTCTATTTAACAAGCTAAAACACTGTAAAAACCACACAGTACTAAATTGAAATGTAATATTTTAACAACAAAAATACAGTAACCTTTTGCTTGAAAAATAGTTTGATTCACCTCACCTCTCCCACCTCTGCTTTGGAGCGGAGCAAGCTGTCTGTGTTCCCTTCCCATCTCGAAGAGTGAAAGTACATTGCTATAACTAGAACATCTAACACATTTCTGAACTTTTACTCAATACCAACACATTATTATCGTTATAGGCCAGTGGTTCTGAACCTTTTTAGAGGTACAGTATCGAACCCAACCAGTTAACATGCACATTCACCAAACCCTTCATGAGTGAAAAATAAATATATATTTATTTACAAATTCAAGCTACAAAAAAAAACACATTTATTAAAAACAGTAAAAAGTAAATAAAATTGAAAGAGATGAGTACACTTATTATTTTTTTTTGTACGACGTACTATCACGACAGTCACCCACTGATCGATGCACAGCTCCCAAATAATAGCCATTGGAATGAAGTGATTTGTTTTTTTCTGCAACCCCCTAATGATCTGGTTTGCAGCGGGATTTAAACCGAGATCCAAACACTTGTCCTTAAAGATGAGCAAAACTGACCACCCTATTTATTCAAGAGAATAGTTTGATGTTGTTGAGAATGATGTTCTTGCAAATTGGCCAATGCTCAAATGAGATCCAAAATGAGTGCTGTTTGAAAAAGGTTATCATGCTTAGTATTGACTGACACCGCCAGAGAGGTATTATTGACCTTGATGTGTAGAACACACATTGTATAGAACTGAACTGCATCATACTCAGAGCTGTTTCTCATATTCTAATGATTTTTTTAAATTAAGACGGATGCAGTTTTACGCCACTGCAACCACGGCGCTCAAAATATTGCAATAACCAGTTTTTGATTTCAATGTTTTATTTACCTAAAGTGATTAGCATATTGTATGTCTTTTTTGCCTCTTTTTAATATCCTGTACATCTTTTTATTGGGGACTTGGAACTGATAATACAAAGCAGATGTCTAACTGGCTTGCCTCTGCCTACTGTGTCACATAGTGAATGGATGGATGGATAGATCGCTATACCTGTATACTGTCGATAGCTAGCTCAATAGCTGGCTAGCTGGCTAGCTGGCTAGCCAGCCGGACGGACGGACGGACGGTTGGATGGATGGATGGATGGATGGATGGATGGATGGATGGATGGATGGATGGATGGATGGATGGATGGATGGATGGATGGATGGATGGATGGATGGATAGATAGATAGATAGATAGATAGATAGATAGATAGATAGATAGATAGATAGATAGATAGATAGATAGATAGATAGATAGATAGATAGATAGATAGATAGATAGATAGATAGATAGATAGATAGATGGAGAGATGGATGGCAATTTATTGCAACTACGATCAAGTTTTCAGACCTGCACAGACATGTGAAACTGTAATGGCCTGCAATGATACACTTGGATATTTTCAGCTCTTTGACAAACATTTAATCAAATTAAAGTCCATGCCATGATGCTTCTCTTAATTGAACTTGTCTTCTCTCGGTGCATGCACGCTGGCAAGTACAAATTTATTTTTCTCTGACACAAACATGCCATTCCAATTACTTTAGAAATAGACGTGGAACCTTTGCTCGCTTCACACTTTTTAACTGCAAGGAGGGGAAAAAAAACATACAGTACTTGCCACAGTAATTCCAAAGTAACCACAATCCCAAAATACCATTTGTTGTCGTCTTTATCATAGAAGTATCAGACAAGTGTCGAACTTAATTTAAAGGTTGCCACTCTAATCTGCATGTAAAATAATTCAGAAATCCCTCAATACCTTTTCACACTGAGATTTAAGTGACATTGTGTAATTGTAAATAAATACTGATGTGCATCGTTAATGTCAAGGTTTTAAGAATGAAACATCCAAGACAACAAAAGTTTTATTCTATTTTCTTTAAAGTAAGCATATGCTTTGATATGAACGATAAGAAATAATCCTTGCCGCATGTTATTAAAACAGACAATCAAATGTTTTCCCAAGCATTTGTATCTTGCTGAAAATATGAAGCGCAGTTAGAGAGCCAATGCAAACTTGACATTGGCATCAGTTTATCAACTATTATAAGTGTGCACCGCGTCAGTTGGACCAAAATCCAGATTCCTGGAGTGAAAATAATGACACATTGTCTGTATTTCTGAGCAACAACATCACTAACAAGCTGTCCTAATGCAACGCCCACACAGCTGTCTCACAACGTCACCCTGCAAGCCCAAAATTCTTTTTACACCAATGCCAGGTTTCACACATTGTTCCACCTTAATTGTTCCATACAACATTGCAGTACTGCCAAGTGACACTCATATCACTTTTGGTTTTTCATCCAGAAATGATCAAAAAAAAGTAGCTAGCTCATTGCCACCATTGTACAGAGCTCGACTCGGGTTCAGTCTACGTCATGGTGGTTAGTTTTACGCAATGGCGACTTTGTATTCGGGTCAGGAGAAGTGCCCCCTTCTCTTTTTCAGTTAAGTATGCTGCATGTAAAGGCCCTGTCACACCTTGACGATTCAGCCAGCGTATGCCGACGTTCAGATTTTCCCTAAAACGCTGGCATACGCTGAATTATCGATTTTTTTTTTTCAATTTTGGGCGTATACATAGCGCATTCATAACGGGCTGGACGTATACATAACGTATCAGTAAATTATATAGAACGTTTCGATAACTTATAGATAACTTATTCCAACGAATGCCTAGCGTGTTGCCGGCGTACACAACTTATGCCCAACGATAGTCTAATTTATGCATAGCGTGCAGCAGCGTATTGCCGACGATCACGTGACGTAGTCTATAAAAGGCTGGCGCCGACGTTTCAAGCCCTGTCACACCTTGACGATTTAGCCAGCGTATGCCGACGTAGGAAAAATTTGGCAAATACGCTGGCGACGTCGAATTAAGTTATGGGTAAGTTTTGTATACGAACAGCACGCTGAAGCACGTTGGTATACGTCGAAGCACGCCGAGGTCGTCGAGAAATTTTAAGCATGCTTAAAATTTCTCGTCAGATGTCAGCGTATGGCTATACGTCCCGTATACGCAGGCCATAAGTAATAGGTAAGTTATGCGATCGTTGCACACGTTCAAACACGTTAAGTGTAGGTTACTCATAAGTCCAAATACGTCGAGAATACCTACTAGCTGTTCTCCAACATCCGTGCCTTTCGAACTTGCGCTTGGACATGCTGACCAGGCTGTCACGCACGTAGTTGGCGAAGGCTGCAGTGGCTGTGATGGGATGAGCCTCTTCGAGACCTTTGATGAGCTCCCCAGACTTTTCTTTGCCATGACGCTGATGTTGTTTGGTTTATTAATGACACAAGTCATAATGGCGTTTGATTGCTGCTTTAATAGCGTGAATAGCAACTCACAGTAACGATGGCAAGCCGCACCTTGCCTCTTGGGTTATACCATTTTAACTAGACCGGGGATAGTCCCCAAACAGATGTTGGTACTGCAATGTCTAGTGCAGTTATGATTTGAAACGTCGAGCGCCAGCCTTTTATAGACTACGTCACGTGATCGTCGGCAACGTCGAGCGCCAGCCTTTTATAGACTACGTCACGTGATCGTCGGTAATACGCTGCTGCACGCTATGCAGCAGCGTATTGCAGTTCGAAAGGCACGGATGTTGGAGAACAGCTAGTAGGTATTCTCGACGTATATGGACTTATGAGTAACCTACACTTAACGTGTTTGAACGTGTGCAACGATCGCATAACTTACCTATTACTTATGGCCTGCGATACGGGACGTATAGCCATACGCTGATATCGACGAGAAATTTTAAGCATGCTTAAAATTTCTCGACGACCTCGACGTACTTCGACGTATACCAACGTGCTTCAGCGTGCTGTTACGTATACAAAACTTACCCATAACTTATTCGACGTACGCCAGCGTATTTGCCAAATTTTTCCTACGTCGGCATACGCTGGCTAAATCGTCAAGGTGTGACAGGGGCCTAAGGCAGAACAGTGATCCAGTTGCTAAATTAGTGGGCTTAAACAAACATCTCATAATCCTTGCAGTGTGGTTTTAGAGTAATTTCTCTGAGTGTATCTGTCCACTGGTACACCTACTTTGTCACCCGGCAACATTAACAGACAAGTTGTGGTGGTTACCCTATGGCATTTTTATCTCATTGTGCTGTTCTAAACTCTGCCTGGCAACAATTGGCCATGCGTTTGTTTGTACGTGAGTAGGAAAATTAATTGGGGTCATTTTGTTGCTGTCCCTGTGCCTTTTCCGCAGGAAACCACACCTACGCGCGATATGTGAAAACCTGCATGATAGAGATACCACGTAAAAACCTGTTTTGGAATAGTTTTCCCCCTCCCACCCACTTTAGACACACTCAAACTTCTTTAAGAATTAGCTCTCACTCTCATATGTACACTTTCCCATGTTGCATCAGGCAATCACGTTAATTTGTCACTCCCAGTTGGTTTACTAGGAAAAAAGAGAATTGAATATTCATTTATTCATTCATCTTCCGATCCCGGCCCCCCCGATCAGAACTCGAGTGGTGTTTTGTTATTGGACTTCTGTGCTCGTCACGGATTGTCCATAACAAACACCTTGTTCAGGCATAAGGGTGTCCATATGTGCACTTGGCACCAGGACACCCTTGGCCGCAGTTCGATGATTGACTTTGTGGTTGTATCATCGGATTTGCGGCCGCATGTTTTGGACACTCGGGTGAAGAGAGGGGCGGAGCTGTCAACTGATCACCACCTGGTGGTGAGTGGGCTCCGATGGTGGGGGAAGATGCCGGTCCGTCCTGGCAGACCCAAACGTATTGTGAGGGTTTGTTGGGAGCGTCTGGCGGAATCCCCTGTCAGAAGGAGTTTCAACTCCCACCTCCGACAGAGCTTTTCCCATGTTCCGGGGGAGGCGGGGACATTGAGTCCGAATGGACCACGCCCGTGCCTCTATTGTTGAGGCGCCAATCTGAGTTGTGGCCGTAAGGTAGTTGGTGCCTGTCGTGGCGGCAACCCCGCACTCGCTGGTGGACACCAGCAGTAAGGGATGCCGTCAAGCTGAAGAAGGAGTCCTATCGGGCCTTTATGGCCTGTGGGACCCCAGAGGCAGCTGATGGGTATCGACTGGCCAAGCGGAATGCGGCCGTGGTCGCCGAGGCAAAAACTCGGACGTGGGAGGGAGTTCGGTGAGGCCATGGAAGCCGACTTCCGGACGGCTTCGAGGAAATTCTGGTCCACCATCCGACGTCTCAGGAGGGGGAAACAGTGCACCACTAACACTGTGTACAGTGGGGATGGGGCGCTGTTGACCTCGACTCGGGACGTTGTGAGCCGGTGGGCGGAGTACTTCGAAGACCTCCTCAACTCCACCAGCACGCCTTCCTTGGAGGAAGCAGAGTCTGGGGACTCTGAGGTGGGCTCTCCTATCTCTGTGGTCGAAGTCACCGATGTGGTTAAAAAGCTCCTCGGTGGCAAGGCCCCAGGGGTGGACGAGATCCGCCCGGAGTTCCTCAAGGCTC
This sequence comes from Hippocampus mohnikei, assembly GCA_026261675.1. Classification (NCBI taxonomy): domain Eukaryota; kingdom Metazoa; phylum Chordata; class Actinopteri; order Syngnathiformes; family Syngnathidae; genus Hippocampus; species Hippocampus mohnikei. Next base: position 31,510,588 of record JAKGUB010000557.1, read on the forward strand.
TGGATGTTGTGGGGCTGTCCTGGTTGACACGCCTCTGCAACATCGCGTGGTCAGCGGGGAGAGTGCCTCTGGATTGGCAGACCGGGGTGGTGGTCCCTCTTTTTAAAAAGGGGGACCGGAGGGTGTGTTCCAACTACAGAGGGATCACACTCCTCAGCCTCCCTGGTAAGGTCTATTCAGGGGTGCTGGAGAGGAGGGTCCGTCAGGAAGTCGAGCCTCGGATTGAGGAGGAGCAGTGTGGTTTTCGTCCCGGCCGTGGAACAGTGGACCAGCTCTACACCCTTAGCAGGGTCCTCGAGGGTATGTGGGAATTCGCCCAACCAGTCTACATGTGTTTTGTGGACTTGGAGAAGGCGTTTGACCGTGTCCCTCGGGGAGTTCTGTGGGGGGTGCTTCGTGGGTATGGGGTACCGAACCCCTTGATACGGGCTGTTCGGTCGCTATACCACCGATGTCAGAGTTTGGTTCTGCATTGCCGCAGTAAGTCGGAATCGTTTCCAGTGAGAGTGGGACTCACGCCAAGGCTGCCCTTTGTCGCCGATTCTGTTCATAACTTTTATGGACAGAATTTCTAGGCGCAGCCGAAGCGTTGAGGGGTCCGTTTTGGTGGCCTCAGTATTGCATCTCTGCTTTTGCAGATGATGTGGTACTGCTGGCTCCTTCAAGCGGGTCTCTCCAGCTCTCACTGGAGCGTTCGCAGCCGAGTGTGAAGCGGTTGGGATGAGGATCAGCACCTCCAAATCTGAAACCATGGTCCTCAGTCGGAAAAGGGTGGAGTGCCCTCTCCGGGTCGGGAGAGATCTTGCCCCAAGTGGAGGAGTTTAAGTATCTTGGGGTCTTGTTCACGAGTGAGGGCAGAAGGGAGCGAGAGATCGACAGGCGGATCGGTGCAGCGCCTGCTGTGATGGACGCTGTATCGGTCTGTCGTGGTAAAGAAGGAGCTGAGCCAAAGGGCGAAGCTCTCAATTTACCGGTCGATCTATGTTCCAGCCCTCATCTATGGTCACGAGCTATGGGTCGTGACCAAAGAACGAGATCCCGGATGCAAGCGGCGAAATGAGTTTTCTCCGCAGGGTGTCCGGCTCTCCCTTAGAGATAGGGTGAGAAGCTCGGTCATCCGGGAGGGGCTCAAAGTAGAGCCGCTTCTCCTCCACATCGAGAGGAGCCAGATGAGGTGGCTGGGGCATCTGATTCGGATGCCCCTGAGCGCCTCCCTAGTGAGGTGTTCGGGCATGTCCCACTGGAAGAGACCCGAGGACGACCCAGGACACGCTGGAAAGACTATGTCACGCAGCTGGCCTGGGAACGCCTCGATCCCCGGGAAGAGCTGGAAGAAGTAGCCGGGAGAGGAAGTCTGGGCTTCCCTGCTTAAGCTGCTGCCCCCGCGACCCGGCCCCGGATAAGCGGTAGAAGATGGATGGATGGATGGATCTTCCGATCCGCTTGATCCTCACTAGGGTCGCGGGGGGTGCTGGAGCCTATCCCAGCTGTCTCCGGGCAGTAGGCAGGGGACACCCTGAATCGGTTGCCAGCCAATCGCAGGGCACACAGAGACGAACAACCATCCACGCTCACACTCATACCTAGGGACAATTTAGAGTGCTCAATCAGCCTGCCATGCATGTCTTCGGAATGTGGGAGGAAACCGGAGCACCCGGAGAAAACCCACGCAAGCCCGGGGAGAGCATGCAAACTCCACACAGGGAGGCCGGAGCTGGAATCGAACCTCTGCACTGTGAAGCCGACGTGCTAACCACTGGACCACCGGGCCGCCAGAATTGAATATTTTACTGTATATTTAAACACTATCATCTTCAACAAAACTAATTTAGATTTTTGAAAGCTACCTATCTTAGCGGTAATGCTCATATACAAAGTATCATGGGAAACAAGTAAACGGAAATGTGTTGTCAGCTTGTACTTTTGATGGCATCCAGCCTACCAAGGAGGATAAATGAGTGGAATAGGAATAAAAACAAAATAATAACATGTGAGGACCCTCCATTGCATGCAGGAGCGCTCACTGAAGATGAGCTGATATTCTTGCGGCGAGATGTTGAGAATACAATGCAAACACAAAATAAATAAATCCGATGCTCACAAAGCCTGACAAAGGTGTGAAATGTCCTATAAGTTATGTGAAAAGTTATTTCCGATTAAAGCACGCTTGGGCCTAAATTGAATTTGACACACAGTTGTGACGGTAATTATGTCATCAAGGCATAAACCCTGGAGCTGCTCTGTAGACGGTGAATAATGGCGCAACTCTCGTGGGAAATACCACAGCAACCACTTGTAATGTGCCGATTTTAGTGGGACTCAACAGCCAGCCGAGCGACACGCGACGTAAAAGGGGGCAAAGGACGCAGCTACAGTATTTAACGTATGACTCATCACTTCTCACGTGCCTCACCGGCTTTTTTATTTTTTTGCAATCCACACATTTTGCAAACAACCTTGCATAATGATGAACATACACTCACTAGTAGCTCTGGACAATTTCACCTTCACTGAACGTAACATGCATCTTTTGGTATGAGTGGTCGGCGACACCCGCCTATTTAAGGCTGTGTTGATGACTCACTCATCATGAAGTTGTTTGATAGTCATCGCGAGACACTCTCACTAGAGTACAACACTTAACCAGTTCTGCCCTATCACATTTGCCGGATTCTGTGGCTGTTTTCCCAGCCTGCTGCCTCTGACCACAATTTCTGCCTTCACATATTTGTTTGACTGTCGCCGTGGGCTGAAGGGAGTTCTGCTACAAAGACAACGGGGCATGAGTTCCCCGTCCTGCTTACTGTGAATTGTGGATTAGGACAAGGAAGAAGTGTGAGCATCCCTGAGAGGCTATGTGTAAATTACAGAGTATTACATGACTTCGGCCCAAGACAAATTCCCAATCTTCAAAGTCTCACCAACTCGACAGCGAAGTAATCTGCTCTGCATGCCGGCTTTGTAGTGACCTGCCACGGTTGATATTAATTGAAGTCATTGTTAATATCATCTCAACTATTGCGGTGGTTTGGTGTGCTGCACTTGGGTCCAACACTACACTTGTCTCATTTACTTCTATATAAGGTCTGGGATTGGCTGTAGACCAGTTCAACGTGTATCCCGCTTCTTGCCCAACGTTTTAGGCTACAGTTCATCCGTGACCTGAGGATGATAAGTGGTATAAAAATGGATGCATGTTTTTTGTTGTTGTTGATTACAGTATGATTGTTTCAGCTCTCCGCACTTGGCCACTGGTGAGCCAAAAAATGTAAATATGCTCAATAAAACACCCTCGGGTTTCTATCACCATCATTTAAGTGCTGCAAATGAGGCCTTTTTCCCACTTTAAAGAATGATTTCCTGTCTGCATCGAGATGTGTGTGCTTGCTGTGTTCACTCATTCATTCTCATCAAGTGCTTCAAGGTAGTGGCCGGATTGCGTGTATTCATGCACAAGACAGTAAAGAGGGCTTCAATTTGGAAGTGAAATACTTTACAATTTTTGTGGTTAGGTTAAAAAAAATCAAAGAAACGGCAACAGGACTGGTTGGTGAACAAAGGAGTTGCTTTTCAGGGCTGAAGGGAATCAGAGAGGGTTCAGAAGCGACACACCATTATTAACATTTCTGCTTTAGAGTATCACATCTTTTTGATATGGGATTGATCGCACATTCCCAAAGAAATAAAACTTGAGACAATAACATTTAGTCTTTATGTGGTGTCGTAGAACTTCATCACACATTTCTCAAGATATCACCGTAGCAATTGTGGCTTGTGCTTGCAGTGCTAATGGCAGCTCATTACTGCTTGTGTTGCTCGTTTGCTGAAGCTAGCTATTCATTCTCTGTCACTATCACACAGATGACTTTTCATAACTCTATGTCATTGTGAATGTTTGAGAATCGCACTGATACACGTTAGATCGGGGCATGGCTTTGGCCACGAGACTCAGGAGCAGGGATTTGTAAAAATACTCAAATCTTGATTACAATTTTACCGCTACGAACTTCCTATGTCTGCGGTATATGCAAACTATTTTTTGGGTTAGTCCAAATGGATGGAGTTGAAAGTTTGGTGAATAACTACCGCATCCCAATAAGACTGCATCGAGATGGTCAAATAATGTTTTGAGCTGAAATAATGAGAAGCGATAAAGTAAGCCCCTTTAGAGAACCTGAAGGTGTCAAAATGACCTCTACAAAAGAGATGGGTTTCTGACTGACTGTCTCTTGATCAGTGTAAAAAGAACTGTGCTTGCCGCAGTAGAATGATTGTCATGCAAGATAACGCACCATCCCACGCAATTTAAAAAAAAAAAAAATCACCACTGGATCTTTAGCTGCTGTGGGGTATAAAAGGGAGAAAAAAATTAATGACCTCTATCCCTGACCTCTATGCATTGAAAACCTGTAGAACATATTGTAATGATCAATAATGGTGGACAGCAGTCTAGGGCACCATCTGGACATTTTCACTTTTCATTGGGATGTACTCGTTTTTGCTGCCAGCGGTATCAACATGTTTTGGCTGTGTGTTGAGGTGCAGTATTTTGAGGGGGCAATACATTTACAGTTTTCCAACCTGTGCAATATTTTATGTTACAGCAAAGTGGCATTTCTTCACTGATGTCCAATGGAAAGACAGACTCATATACTGTATTTAGAAATAAGTGACGGATGTGTCACCTAATGTAAGATATTCATTCATTCATCTTCCGAACCGCTTGATCCTCACTAGGGTCGCGGGGGGTGCTGGAGCCTCTCCCAGCTGTCTCCGGGCAGTAGGCGGGGGACACCCTGAATCGGTTGCCAGCCAATCACAGGGCACACAGAGACGAACAACCATCCACGCCCACACCCACACTCATACCTAGGGACAATTTAGAGTGCTCAATCAGCCTGCCAAGCATGTCTTTGGAATGTGGGAGGAAACCGGAGCACCCGGAGAAAACCCACGCAAGCAAACATGCAAACTCCACACAGAGGGAGGCCGGAGCTGGAATCGAACCCGGTGCCTCTGCACTGTGAAGCCGACGTGCTAACCACTGGACTACCGGGCCGCCAATGTAAGATATTGTACCTCCAAAACAGCAACCAATGGTGACATCCTAAAATGAAATATAACGCATTGGCCCGAATATAAGACGGTGTTTTTTTTCATTGAAATAAGACTGAAAAAGTGGGGGTCGTCTTATATTCGGGGTCTAGACGTTATACCCATTCACGACGCTAGATGGCGCCAGATATCATTGAAGTGAATGCTGAACGTGACTCCCCAGGCCAAAGCGAACCCCTGTCACGAAGAATAAAAATAAAAATAGCGGTAGCACAAAGAAGAAAAATAAAAAATAGCATTAAGAAAGAAAAGAGAAGAAAATAATATAAGAGATAACAGAAAATGGAGAAACGTAGCGACAATCTGGAAAAAAGTGGGTCGAAGATCGGCCAGGTTAGCCGGCAGCTGAGGAGAAGTTATGATGTCATTTACATGTCAAAAACCAGAAGCCATTCATTTACGAATGTGATTGCATTTTAGTTTACGTATTTGAATGTTCAGATATTAAGATTTGAATGAGGCAAAATAACATGCTTTTTCTCTGAAATATATTGTTATAAACATCTGTTTCAGATGTACTGTAATTATTTTCTGTATAAAAATAATTTGGTGTTCAAAAAGTCTTTTTTCAAACTTGAGTCTTGAAAAAGAGGGGGTCGTCTTATAATCAGGGCCGTTTTATATTCGGGCCAATACGGTAGGTAGAAACTATCCGTGGACCTTTTGACTGTTATGGATAGCTTCAAATACCGTTTGAGGTCATTGAGATTTAAACAAATCTTACATAAGCAGTTTGATTAAACATTTTATTTAGTGTATACAGGTGGCACGATGGTCAACTGGTTAGCATGTCCGCCTCATATTACAGAGGTCATGGGTTCAATTCCGAGCTATGGCCTGTGTGGAGTTTGGATATTTTCCCAGTGCTTGCATGGGTTTTCACTGGGTACTTTGGTTTCCTCCCAAACTTCAAAAACGTGCACGACAGGTTATTGGAACAATAAACTGTCCCTCGATGTGACTGTGAGTGTGAGCTGGCAGCCAGTTCAGACTGTACCCCGCCTACTCCAGCATGCCCGCGACCCTCGTGATGGATAGATTTAGTGTATACATACATTGACATTAGATTACAGAATCATTTGAAACGGCTTATTTAGTGACCTTAGAAAAATCATCCTCACGTGCGCATCAGTGTGTGAATATTCATTCTCATTCTGACCAGGAGCATTGATATCATGCACAGGGATTACGCACATAAATTTACACTCCCACACAAAACGGTGGAAATAACTACATCTTCTGTGAGGCAGTGATGCATATTTATCACGGCTGAGACGCCCTTGGCCACATTGGCCTACGAGTTGCACCGAGTAGGGATGGGTGTGAGCTGGCTGTCTGGTGCAGAGAATCGCCTCCTACTTTCAGACGAAGAAGAGCGCGGGGGACTTGAGTGACAGACGGTGAAAGAGGGTGTGAATGTTTACCACCTCTAAACAGAGTTTTTTTTTTTTAATTGGGAATTGGGGTGTAGCTCATCTGGGAATGCTGACACCGTAAAGCCATCTGCAAATGATCACAATAGTGGAATAATTAATGGAGTCATTTGAAAAATGTACCAATGGTGAGGAGAAGCGGTTCAGAAAATGGCTGGATGGATGGTTGTGCAGGCTCCCTCTAGTGGTATGGAAAGCTGTAACTGCCCAAGTACAGTTTAGTTGTTTTTAACTTTTAACAGTGACATGCAATTCAGGGCTATTGAGGCACTGACAATTACAGTCGGATTTTAAACATTTATGAGCCCAACAGAGTAGCGTATTTGCAATTAAAATGAGCAGCAAAAAAACATTTTGTTGGAAATGGTTTGAGAAATGTTTGCGTTGTGTTGAGCAAAATAATGGATTTTAGTATACAGCTATACCAAAATATTCAGTTCAGTTTAGAAAAGGATATTAAAAGGTGAAACCATCAAAAAAAGTATCATTTTATGCCCAATTAAAAATATAAGGCCGAAATGAGGACAGTTAGCTCGGTGTCTGTAGAAGAGCAACACCAACAGTGTACTTCCACAGTATTATGTGTAATGCATTTAAATTGAACCCTTTCCGGACTTTTAAAAAATGTATTAAGTGTGCACAGTGTTACAGTGGCTTACAATAATATTAAATATACTGTACTTCTTAGGAATATAAACTGTCTGCTACTATGCTACTGTGTTTTAATGTTTGCCATGATGTGGCACTTGGAGAATTACTCTTAGGACTTTGTGCAAAAAAAACCACACACACACACACACACACACACACACACACACACAAAAACCCCACTTGGATGTACTGGCAGAAAGATGGAAAGAAGAGGAGGAGATCGTCTCTTCTGCAGAGCACACTTTGGGAAATCTCACCTTCAGCAGAACGTCACGGTGTGTATGAGGGTCTGGCGCTCCTGCTGTGGTCCACATTACGGATGTTATGAGAGGCTTTAGCGTAGTTTAGAGTAGAGAACGCTGTATGCTAAACAGAGCTGGCTCCCTCATTACCTGGTGACCAAATGGAGACAAACAGCTCACACGAAGAAATAAGGGCCGTGAAAAAAAAAAAAAGATCTTTTGCAACACTGTTTCCAACAAAACTAGAATGCAAGGGCCACACTGACAAGCTTGCGAAACGTCAACGCTTCAGTGCGTGACGTCCTTGAGCAAATCAAATACAAAGCTGAGAAGATCACAGTGAATGATGCTCACTGAATAATTAGCGAGTCACCTTTAAGGGGCAGCCACTGTTGGGAGTCGCTAATGAAGTGTCTCATAATCTCTTCCTGGGTTGTATTAGAAGGACACCATTACCATCAACTCAGGAGCCTGGACATATAACGCTTGAAAGGAGAGCCATCCAGACAGTAATCATGCACTTGATTTGCTTTTAAGAGACTTTATCAAAGTCGACTTTCATCCGTCATAAAGTGGCGGAGGGCTCGACACGCTCAGGCTGACATTTTACTTGTATGTTACATTTTATTACTTTCAATTATTAAAGAAAGATCCACTGACTCGGCATCTGTCAGGATTACAGCAGCATTACCTTGTGTTGAAGCAATCAAACACTTAAACAAGTATCGCTGTCTTGTTAGAACACACATTCAATTCTTTTCTTAAGCCCCTGTCACACCTTGACGATTTAGCCAGCGTATGCCGACGTAGGAAAAATTTGGCAAATACGCTGGCGTACGTCGAATAAGTTATGGGTAAGTTTTGTATACGTAACAGCACGCTGAAGCACGCTGGTATACGCCGGCACGCGTCGAGGTCGCCGAGAAATTTTCAGCATGCTTAAAATTTCTCGACGTATGTCAGCGTATGGCTATACGTCCCGTATACGCAGGCCATAAGTAATAGGTAAGTTATGCGATCGTTGCACACGTTCAAACACGTTAAGTGTAGGTTACTCATAAGTCCAAATACGTCGAGAATACCTACCAGCTGTTCTCCAACATCCGTGCCTTTCGGAACTTGCGCTTGGACATGCTGACCAGGCTGTCACGCACGTAGTTGGCGAAGGCTGCAGTGGCTGTGATGGGCTGAGGCTGTGCGAGATCTTTGATGAGCTCCCCAGACTTTTCTTTAGCATGACGCTGATGTTGTTTGGTTTATTAATGATACAAGTCATAATGGCGTTTGATTCCTGCTTTAATAGCGTGAATAGCAACTCACAGTAACGATGGCAAGCCGCACCTTGCCTCTTGGGTTATACCATTTTAACTAGACCGGGGTATAGTCCCCAAACAGATGTTGGTACTGCAATGTCTAGTGCAGTTATGATTTGAAACGTCGAGCGCCAGCCTTTTATAGACTACGCCACGTGATCGCCGGCAATACGCTGCTGCATGCTATGCATAAATTAGACTATCGTTGGGCATAAGTTGTGTACGCGGGCAACACGCTAGGCATTCGTTGGAATAAGTTATCTATAAGTTATCGAAACGTTCTATATAATTTACTGATACGTTATGTATACGTCCAACCCGTTATGAATGCGCTATGTATACGCCCAAAATTGAAAAAAAAAATCGATAATTCAGCGTATGCCAGCGTTTTAGGGAAATTCTGATACGTCGGCATACGCTGGCTGAATCGTCAAGGTGTGACAGGGCCTTTAGGGCTGAAGAAATATGACAGTGGAAAAGGTGAGTTCAAGAAAAATGTCAAAAATAGATACAGATAGTGTATGAAATTAGTGTTAACATCAATAAACGGCATCATGCATGTAACTACTGTAGGCTACAAGTTTGAGCCGCGGGAATAGGAATATATCTGCAGAGCCTCCAGCGGCTGGAAAACAGCTATGCTAATGTGAAGCCGCTGTCCATACGCTGGTTGTCACGTTAAATTTTGAAGAACGTGACGTGCGCACACCTACGAGGTACTCTAAAGCGGCTACACCTGCAAACTAACCAATTGGAAGATGAATTTTTGGGATGTAGGCATAGTTATTGGTGGGGTCAGAAGCGGCCTCTTCTTCCCCGCGTGTTCGTTGACTTTCGGACGAGGAGAATGTTGGTAATCCAAATAAAGGCTGGAGGCGATGAACAGTTACTTCGAAGGGTTTTAATTTATTTTCTGCAGTTTACGAATCGATTCGGGCTCCTGACGGGTCCAGATTTGAATCAGGAAGCGTAGAAGAAACACATTCATGAGATTATATAGAGACAATATGATAATGAGAGGCGGGGAGGTACGCCTCTCATGCAAATCCCGGAAACAAAGAAAGTAACATGTCATCTGACCCGGTGTGGCTGGAAGAAGGTGGGAGTGGTGAGGTGAGACCAGACCACCACTACCCACCATTTGGTGTGATGGCAAGTTCCAGAACCCCCGCTGTGCATACATCCTAAGATAAGAGGTCTTCCCAGGGGGGCTTAACAGCAATCAGGGACCGACCCAAGGTGCGGGGAAACAACAGAAGACACTTGGGGGGGCCGTTAATCAACCAAGGAGGAAGAAGATCAAACTTATCACTACATATGTTGTTTTAAGTGTGCGAACAGATGTTCAGGAAAGAGACTGGGATCAATCGTACTCATAGTAAGGCGCAGTCCCTCAATAGCTGCAACAGAGACTAGAGATAACAGTTCCTCTTTTGATGTTGACATGTCCTCTGGAGGGGTCCTAAAAGTGGTGGGGGTTAGGGGGTACCAAAGGTGATTGTAATCACAGTTAGCAATAAATATCTCCAACAGCATTCTACATTGTTTGTTTCAAATCCAACTAACAGAGAGGAATCATATCTTAACATTATCCAACTAATTGTGCTACATAACTCCTGATGCAAACGAAGGCGCTCCAGTTTTATAGTCGGGGAAGGGAGACTGTTGGCAGACTTCATACTATGTCACTGGGAACTGCTTTAGCCACGCCCTCCACAAAAAAAAAGGGACATCTGAAAAGGTGAAAAACAGTTTAAGGCTGCATTTCCACAGCTGAGTAGCACTTTTTAAATTAAGTGTTTATATTGAAAGAAAAATGACTGTCAGTCGCAAATGGCAAAATAAAAAAATAGAACTTATTTACTGAAAACCTTTTTTTTCCATCAGTAGTGTCGTCAGACGACACAAGAAAACAGACAAGGTCTCTGTATCGAAGACAATCATGTCGTTTTATTAATAGAAGCAATGCCAGCAGGGATTCAAACAAAGCAAACCCTCTGAAAATGAGGACATAATGTCAGTTTTAAAATACTGTATTAATATTGGCAGAAAACGTTCAATGCTCTCTCAACAATACGTTCAATTAGCTGCTGTTAAAATGACAAAGGCGGCCGTCGTCACAATACCTGCTTATGTCAAGGCTCGACGATATTACTGCAAGATGTTCCCAGAGGAGCCCTTGCAACATGGCTCACACTGTGGTGAAAATCATTCATCATTTATTAGCCGCTTCTCACCGTTTCTGCAGTGTTATTTTTACATCGATGCATCACTGACATTCTGCTAATTCACTCGGGAGATGGGTTTGTGTGCATGTGACTCCAAACATTCACCTATAGTTGATGCATTAATGGGGACAATCTCAACAATTTAACATTTCACTCTGTCTGGGACATTTCAAGTGGAAATAGACTGAACCGCGGGGAAAAGTCTGAATTAGCAACACAGAAAAAAGAAAAAAGAAAAAAGAAAAAAAATATATATATATAACCAGATAATCATACTTATTTTTTTTAAAAAGCTGATTAATTTAATCTAAAAAAAAAGCTTTCAGACGTAGCTATATAAAGTGTGTCGTATAAAGGCATATGTACATAATCGCGCATAATCTCCTCTGTTTCCAGTGTGAAGAAAGATGTCAATAAAGCCCAAAGGATGCAAAGCAAAGACAGGGAAGTGGCTGTGACCATGTTGCCGAGCAGATGTCTAGCGCGCGCGTATGTGATATACAAGGTCTCTTTCCCCTTGGCTTCAGCTGAGGAAAGTGACATATAGAAGCTCTGGACGCCATCCAGTGTCTGTTCAGCTCCTCCTCAACTTGGCCGGCGAGAGCCTTTATTCAGATGATGAGAAGGACAAGCCGGAGGAAAAGGAAGCATGGCCACACCATGGTGCTTGGCTAGAATGCATAATGGGGCCACATCCCTCCCGCCCTCCATTTTCCTTTCCTCAAATACCACACAAGACTGGGGACTCCAGCTTGGGCCATCTGTGTGGGGCTGGTGATGAGACTTGGAGATGGCAGCTTCTCTCAGCAGGAGCAGTTCCCACAGCCCTTCACACTGTTGAGGATCTCCTCCTGCAGTTTCTTCCTCTCCTCCTCCTTCTGGGAAAGGCGCTCGGTCACCGGCTGGCTGGAGCTCTTGTTGCTGTTCAGCATTTTGCTGTTCTGGGTGTTCCACAGGTCGGCGTACATGCTGCCCGCGGTGCTGAGGAGTTTATCATGGTTGCCGCGCTCTTTCACCTTACCCTGTCCCGCCGGGGGGGAAAAAAAAGAAAAAGTTTGCCCAGATCAAAATGCTTTTAAAAACACACATTGTATAGGGAAAGTAGCTTCGTGAGTAGAATTTTAATAATAATGTCTTCATGACTACCAATACTGATCACATTCTGCCAGCCCCCGTACGATCCCTCACGCCTCCTGAACAACTGTTGCATTTCTTGCACAAAAACACAGACTCAGAAACACACACACGGGCGTGTACGCATGCCTCCCACACAGTCCAACACAAAATGAAGGTGGCCCTTTCCCCTCCAGCTCTCATGAGCACGCAGAGGTGTCGGCATGATCTTCAGTGAGCCCAAGACGAGCATGCTACCGCTGGCGTGCTTTTAATGAGCACCCTGGCGGTACTCTGGTGGCGACACCTGCAAACTCCACGGCGACATCACACACAAAACATGCCGCCTCGCCGCGACCCTCTGATCCCCGCCATCTGACTCTGGAAACACGGAAGCACACATGCTCACTGGGAGCCCTTCAAAAGAGCCTCTTATTTCCTCAGCATTGGGAGCGCTGATGGAAAATGTCACTTGACTGCTGACACGTCTCACAGTGATGCTCTTTTAAGACCGCAAGTGACTCCAAGGACGGCCTTTACATATCGCAGTATTTTCTCTTCTCTCCTGACTATTTCGGTAACAAACCATTGACCGCATCAGAAAGACTCAATTGTTTGCGTTTACAGTGAACCCTCATGTATCACACGGCATACATTCCATAGCCACACAAAGAAAATCCAGGATCCAGCGAGACCATTTTAAAAATACCCCACTCGCATTTTTAATTTAAAATACTGTATTTTAACGACCATTCGGCGCACCGTGTTGTAGGGCGCAGTCTCAGTAACGGGTGCTATTTCTGTATTTTACACATACACAAAACGCACTGTATTATTGGGCGCAGCCAGGGGTGGTAAAACATACGCCAGTTTAAACATACACCAGTTTAAACATACGGCATGCATGCACGCACGCTAAAAACACGTTAGCTTGAAGCATAGCATAGCATACTAAGACATGCTAAAAACACGTTTTTAAAAAGGCAACGGAAGCAAAACTGAGATCGGTTGTACTTTATTTCGACATCTTACAATGTACTCACGTTTTTCGATCAATCATCACCCAGAAATCCATCAAAGTCCTCATCTTCTGTATCCAAATTGAACAATTGTGCAAGTACCGGCAGTCCATAAAAAACGCCGGGTTCCCTCTCGTCACTCTCATTGCCATGTGGCACGCCCACCCTTCACTGATTGGCCGGCTGCTTTCCCGCATGGCTGGCCTCGCTCACGTCCTCACTGACGGCCACTTACACGCCCACCCTTCACTGATTGGCCGGCTGCTTTCCCGCACGCCTGGTCACACTCGCGGGCCACTTACACGCCTACCCTTCACTGATTGGCTGGCTGCTTTCCCGTATGCCTGTTCACACCCACTTCCGCCTTTTCTCTATATAAACAGCGTGTCGGCTCTCAGTCAGGATTTGGAACTCGGCTCATACACTAGACCAGGGGTGTCAAACTCATTTCACATGGTGGGCCACATACGGCCTCGGTAGATGTCAAGTGGGCCGGCCGGACCATTAAAATGATACCATACTTTGCTAGAAATAACCAAAACAATATGTCTTTCCTTTGTTTTGGTATAAAGAAGCACAAGAACATTAGGAAAATGTTGAAATTTAATGAACATATCTTGTACAAAACATTTCATGAAGCACCTTACATTTCCATCGACAAATGTGCAATTTACTTTTATCATTCACATATATGCATTGAAACTGATCCCACTGATTGTACAAACTTTAACAAGTAATTGGTATTGAAAAATATAGGAACGCACTTTAAGATTAAACGAGATTTATAAAGAAACGAAGTTTTAAACCATTTACACGTGCATATAAAATCTAAATGTAATCCCTGCCTACACCTTACAAACTAAGGAGAGTGCTATTAAATGTGTAAATGTGAGAGTGCTATTGATAGCGTCTGCCCTCCATCCTTAATTGTCTAAACAACCTTAATTGACTAATCATAAACACGGAGAGATCCTGGTGTGTGTGTGTGTGTGTGTGTGTGTGTGTGTGTGTGTGTGTGTGTGTTCGTGCGCTCTGCTCAACCGCAAAGGCCCACGTGGGCAATTAAAAAAAAATATTTGTTAATTGGTCGCTTCTTCACGGATTTTCGTTTTTCGCGGGTGGTTTTGGTCCCCATTTTGCGAAAAACGAGGGATTACTGTACTGTTTTACATGATCATCTCGCGGGCGGATTAAACCCCTTTGCGGGCGGATCCGGCCCGCGGGCCGCACGCTTGACACCCCTGCACTAGACGCTCCGCATTATAAGGCGCCCTGTCCACTTTGGAGAAAATTTAAGACTTTTAATGCCGCCTTATGGTCGTGGAAAATACGGTACACTTTATGGCATTCCTGAGCACCTGCTCACACTCTCTGACTGTCAAAGAAACGGGTGATAAGTAACATCATTTTTGGTAACAAAAAAGATTTCTGCTAAAACAGTTGTCCAAATCAGAGGCAATGCTTGCTCATTTTTTTGGTAACATTTGTAACTTCAAGTTTACTGTAAGTGACACTAAAGAGAATTAGACCTTGTATATTTAAACAACCAAACCATACTATTTAATTTAACAGAGTTCCGCTGCCTTAATGCTAACATTTGCTTCCGAGGGAAATTTGCATTGATGTTATGATCATTCTAAACGATAATTACAAACCTACCAAGAGCTGCTATTTTGACACAACTGATACTTTTAACAAATGGAGAAGCAACACACACAAAGAGAAAATGCAATAATACTCAGAGACATGTATTTCCTCTGCTCGGTATGAACAATGACAATGACTGGAGATTAGTTGGGGACCTTCTCTATCTCTTCTCGTTGCTCTTAAGCTGCATCTCTTGCAGTCTACGGTAACTGCCCGGCATGTTGAGAACAATGTGTTATTAAACTGAAAGCATGCCACTCTAAAAATCCAGACTGGCCTGTATATTGTACTTTGAAAATCGATCAAAACAATCTTTACAAAAATCTGTGATATAGCAAATAAATGTCCTGCATGTTATATTTGGTTCAATCAGTCTCACAAAAAAGGTCTGAGCTGAACATGGCCTGACGACTACAGCACATTGTGGCAGAGGTATTTGGGACTGTCACCATGCCTTAGAAACCCCCCTCCCCTTTGAGAAAAATATTCTGTGATTTCTGGAGTACAGTATCGCCAACAACATGTTTACATCATGTTGCAAAATCCAAGCTGAAGCCTGTTTTGCACAAACAAAATGTTGACACGCAAATATAAATATAACATCTCTGTGGAATACAATTATAAGTGTCTGAAATACTGTAAACCGTTAAATTCTCAACACTGACAGTGATAATAAACAAAAGGTCAGTTGAGTGCAGATCATCATGCAAAATGTGCTAATTGGACTGGCCATTAATAACTCGATTTTTTTTGGGAACGTATCCAACGTTAATTGCTGAAAAAGTCAAGACACTCGGCTTTGTGCCCTGTCGAAAATAAAATGATTGCTCTGGCGCCATCTTGTCGCAACTTGGTGCCAACGAACTAAGTTGACATGAAGGAGGAGGAGCTTCATTTGTTTAGGTAACAGGTGGCAAATGCCGGTCCCCGGGTGGGACGCTATCCTGCATGTATTACTGTCGATGTTTCCCTCCTCCAGCACACCTGATTCTAATGATCACCTCATCAGCAAGCTCTGCAGGAGCCTGATAACGATCCAGATCATTTGATGAGGGGAAACATCTAAAACATGCAGGATGGCACCCTACGAGGACCGGAGTTTGACGGCTGAGAGTTAGGCCATAGATGTGTGTTGTCATCATCTTGTGGCATCTACAGGCAATTATAAAGCTTTTGGGGGAAAGCGTCAATGACTCACGGCCCCGCAAATACTTTGACATGACAAACTGTTTCCTAATGTGAAAAGGAAAGGAAATTCCGTGTAAAATGAAGACCACATACCTCGCTAAGCACAATGATCTCGTCGGCGTCTACAACGGTGGAAAGCCTGTGAGCGATGAACACTGAGGTCCTGTCTTTCACCATCTCCTTCATTGCGCTCAGGATGTTCTAACATAAAAAACAGCATATTCTTTTTCTTTCAAGTGTTCCACTAGATATTAAACGTTGCAATGATGGAGTACTTGAAACACAACAATAACCAACACGTGACTAACAAGATACATATGCAATTCACTCACAAATACAACTCGTATGCTTATGCTTCTGACTGCAAAGTTTATATTCGATAATTCAGAAACGCATTCACATCAACAGGAAATCCGAATCAACAAGAGCGACAATGCTGCGCTTTCCTCGCGAAAGCAGAAATGGTGTGCTGAAATTTCTCATTAAATGTAACATTTACAAAGACTGAGGGGGTTTTAAGCTGAGCTGGAGCTTAAGGAGGAAGAAACAGCGGCAGGTGGCAAGGGGGAATATGTGCAGTGGTGTGTGAATGGGGGAGGTGGGTGTCACAGTGATGCCGAATTATCGTGTGCACCTATGGCAGGTGACTGAGTGGGTGTTTGTTCTGTTAAATATGTATGCCTGCACCTCTTCTGTGATGGAGTCCAGAGATGATGTGGCCTCGTCATACAGGAGAATGGGCGGATTCTTCAGTATTGCACGGGCGATAGCGACACGCTGCTTCTCCCGCCTGAAACGAAACAAACAGACCTCAGCGGGTCGGTCTGAAATTATGAGTGAAAGGCCTCCTCTAGCCTCGTCTGATAATCAAGCGCTCGGTCACCGGCTGGCTGGAGCTCTTGTTGCTGTTCAGCATTTTGCTGTTCTGGGTGTTCCACAGGTCGGCGTACATGCTGCCCGCGGTGCTGAGGAGTTTATCATGGTTGCCGCGCTCTTTCACCTTACCCTGTCCCGCCGGGGGGGAAAAAAAAGAAAAAGTTTGCCCAGATCAAAATGCTTTTAAAAACACACATTGTATAGGGAAAGTAGCTTCGTGAGTAGAATTTTAATAATAATGTCTTCATGACTACCAATACTGATCACATTCTGCCAGCCCCCCCCCCCCCCGTACGATCCCTCACGCCTCCTGAACAACTGTTGCATTTCTTGCACAAAAACACAGACTCAGAAACACACACACGGGCGTGTACGCATGCCTCCCACACAGTCCAACACAAAATGAAGGTGGCCCTTTCCCCCCTCCAGCTCTCATGAGCACGCAGAGGTGTCGGCATGATCTTCAGTGAGCCCAAGACGAGCATGCTACCGCTGGCGTGCTTTTAATGAGCACCCCGGGCGGTACTCTGGTGGCGACACCTGCAAACTCCACGGCGACATCACACACAAAACATGCCGCCTCGCCGCGACCCTCTGATCCCCGCCATCTGACTCTGGAAACACGGAAGCACACATGCTCACTGGGAGCCCTTCAAAAGAGCCTCTTATTTCCTCAGCATTGGGAGCGCTGATGGAAAATGTCACTTGACTGCTGACACGTCTCACAGTGATGCTCTTTTAAGACCGCAAGTGACTCCAAGGACGGCCTTTACATATCGCAGTATTTTCTCTTCTCTCCTGACTATTTCGGTAACACACCATTGACCGCATCAGAAAGACTCAATTGTTTGCGTTTACAGTGAACCCTCATGTATCGCACGGCATACATTCCATAGCCACACAAAGAAAATCCAGGATCCAGCGAGACCATTTTAAAAATACCCCACTCGCATTTTTAATTTAAAATACTGTATTTTAACGACCATTCGGCGCACCGTGTTGTAGGGCGCAGTCTCAGTAACGGGTGCTATTTCTGTATTTTACACATACACAAAACGCACTGTATTATTGGGCGCAGCCAGGGGTGGTAAAACATACGCCAGTTTAAACATAAACCAGTTTAAACATACGGCATGCATGCACGCACGCTAAAAACACGTTAGCTTGAAGCATAGCATAGCATACTAAGCATACTTTTAAAACACGTTTTTAAAAAGGCAACGGAAGAAAAACTGAGATCGGTTGTACTTTATTTCGACATCTTACAATGTACTCACGTTTTTCGATCAATCATCACCCAGAAATCCATCAAAGTCCTCATCTTCTGTATCCAAATTGAACAATTGTGCAAGTACCGGCAGTCCATAAAAAACGCCGGGTTCCCTCTCGTCACTCTCATTGCCATGTGGCACGCCCACCCTTCACTGATTGGCCGGCTGCTTTCCCGCATGGCTGGCCTCGCTCACGTCCTCACTGACGGCCACTTACACGCCCACCCTTCACTGATTGGCCGGCTGCTTTCCCGCACGCCTGGTCACACTCGCGGGCCACTTACACGCCTACCCTTCACTGATTGGCTGGCTGCTTTCCCGTATGCCTGTTCACACCCACTTCCGCCTTTTCTCTATATAAACAGCGTGTCGGCTCTCAGTCAGGATTTGGAACTCGGCTCATACACTAGACCAGGGGTGTCAAACTCATTTCACATGGTGGGCCACATACGGCCTCGGTAGATGTCAAGTGGGCCGGCCGGACCATTAAAATGATACCATACTTTGCTAGAAATAACCAAAACAATATGTCTTTCCTTTGTTTTGGTATAAAGAAGCACAAGAACATTAGGAAAATGTTGAAATTTAATGAACATATCTTGTACAAAACATTTCATGAAGCACCTTACATTTCCATCGACAAATGTGCAATTTACTTTTATCATTCACATATATGCATTGAAACTGATCCCACTGATTGTACAAACTTTAACAAGTAATTGGTATTGAAAAATATAGGAACGCACTTTAAGATTAAACGAGATTTATAAAGAAACCAGTTTTAAACCATTTACACGTGCATATAAAATCTAAATGTAATCCCTGCCTACACCTTACAAACTAAGGAGAGTGCTATTAAATGTGTAAATGTGAGAGTGCTATTGATAGCGTCTGCCCTCCATCCTTAATTGTCTAAACAACCTTAATTGACTAATCATAAACACGGAGAGATCCTGGTGTGTGTGTGTGTGTGTGTGTTCGTGCGCTCTGCTCAACCGCAAAGGCCCACGTGGGCAATTAAAAAAAAATATTTGTTAATTGGTCGCTTCTTCACGGATTTTCGTTTTTCGCGGGTGGTTTTGGTCCCCATTTTGCGAAAAACGAGGGATTACTGTACTGTTTTACATGATCATCTCGCGGGCCGGATTAAACCCCTTTGCGGGCCGGATCCGGCCCGCGGGCCGTACGTTTGACACCCCTGCACTAGACGCTCCGCATTATAAGGCGTCCTGTCCACTTTGGAGAAAATTTAAGACTTTTAATGCCGCCTTATGGTCGTGAAAATACGGTACACTTTTATGGCATTCCTGAGCACCTGCTCACACTCTCTGACTGTCAAAGAAACGGGTGATAAGTAACATCATTTTTGGTAACAAAAAAGATTTCTGCTAAAACAGTTGTCCAAATCAGAGGCAATGCTTGCTCATTTTTTGGTAACATTTGTAACTTCAAGTTTACTGTAAGTGACACTAAAGAGAATTAGACATTGTATATTTAAACAACCAAACCATACTATTTAATTTAACAGAGTTCCGCTGCCTTAATGCTAACATTTGCTTCCGAGGGAAATTTGCATTGATGTTATGATCATTCTAAACGATAATTACAAACCTACCAAGAGCTGCTATTTTGACACAACTGATACTTTTAACAAATGGAGAAGCAACACACACAAAGAGAAAATGCAATAATACTCAGAGACACGTATTTCCTCTGCTCGGTATGAACAATGACAATGACTGGAGATTAGTTGGGGACCTTCTCTATCTCTTCTCGTTGCTCTTAAGCTGCATCTCTTGCAGTCTACGGTAACTGCCCGGCATGTTGAGAACAATGTGTTATTAAACTGAAAGCATGCCACTCTAAAAATCCAGACTGGCCTGTATATTGTACTTTGAAAATCGATCAAAACAATCTTTACAAAAATCTGTGATATAGCAAATAAATGTCCTGCATGTTATATTTGGTTCAATCAGTCTCACAAAAAAGGTCTGAGCTGAACATGGCCCGACGACTACAGCACATTGTGGCAGAGGTATTTGGGACTGTCACCATGCCTTAGAACCCCCCCCCCCCCTTTGAGAAAAATATATTCTGTGATTTCTGGAGTACAGTATCGCCAACAACATGTTTACATCATGTTGCAAAATCCAAGCTGAAGCCTGTTTTGCACAAACAAAATGTTGACACGCAAATATAAATATAACATCTCTCAGTGGAATACAATTATAAGTGTCTGAAATACTGTAAACCGTTAAATTCTTAACACTGACAGTGATAATAAACAAAAGGTCAGTTGAGTGCAGATCATCATGCAAAATGTGCTAATTGGACTGGCCATTAATAACTCGATTTTCTTTGGGAACGTATCCAATGTTAATTGCTGAAAAAGTCAAGACACTCGGCTTTGTGCTCAGGTCAAGGCCCTGTCGAAAATAAAATGATTGCTCTGGCGCCATCTTGTCGCAACTTGGTGCCAACGAACTAAGTTGACATGAAGGAGGAGGAGCTTCATTTGTTTAGGTAACAGGTGGCAAATGCCGGTCCCCGGGTGGGACGCTATCCTGCATGTATTACTGTCGATGTTTCCCTCCTCCAGCACACCTGATTCTAACGATCACCTCATCAGCAAGCTCTGCAGGAGCCTGATAACGATCCAGATCATTTGATGAGGGGAAACATCTAAAACATGCAGGATGGCACCCTACGAGGACCGGAGTTTGACGGCTGAGAGTTAGGCCATAGATGTGTGTTGTCATCATCTTGTGGCATCTACAGGCAATTATAAAGCTTTTGGGGGAAAGCGTCAATGACTCACGGCCCCGCAAATACTTTGACATGACAAACTGTTTCCTAATGTGAAAAGGAAAGGAAATTCCGTGTAAAATGAAGACCACATACCTCGCTAAGCACAATGATCTCGTCGGCGTCTACAACGGTGGAAAGCCTGTGAGCGATGAACACTGAGGTCCTGTCTTTCACCATCTCCTTCATTGCGCTCAGGATGTTCTAACATAAAAAACAGCATATTCTTTTTCTTTCAAGTGTTCCACTAGATATTAAACGTTGCAATGATGGAGTACTTGAAACACAACAATAACCAACACGTGACTAACAAGATACATATGCAATTCACTCACAAATACAACTCGTATGCTTATGCTTCTGACTGCAAAGTTTATATTCGATAATTCAGAAACGCATTCACATCAACAGGAAATCCGAATCAACAAGAGCGACAATGCTGCGCTTTCCTCGCGAAAGCAGAAATGGTGTGCTGAAATTTCTCATTAAATGTAACATTTACAAAGACTGAGGGGGTTTTAAGCTGAGCTGGAGCTTAAGGAGGAAGAAACAGCGGCAGGTGGCAAGGGGGAATATGTGCAGTGGTGTGTGAATGGGGGGAGGGTGGGTGTCACAGTGATGCCGAATTATCGTGTGCACCTATGGCAGGTGACTGAGTGGGTGTTTGTTCTGTTAAATATGTATGCCTGCACCTCTTCTGTGATGGAGTCCAGAGATGATGTGGCCTCGTCATACAGGAGAATGGGCGGATTCTTCAGTATTGCACGGGCGATAGCGACACGCTGCTTCTCCCCGCCTGAAACGAAACAAAGGACGTCATGAAACAAA
The DNA here is from genome assembly GCA_026261675.1 of Hippocampus mohnikei. Taxonomy (NCBI): domain Eukaryota; kingdom Metazoa; phylum Chordata; class Actinopteri; order Syngnathiformes; family Syngnathidae; genus Hippocampus; species Hippocampus mohnikei. The sequence goes on from JAKGUB010000557.1 coordinate 31,532,317, forward strand.
GCAAACAGACCTCAGCGGGTCGGTCTGAAATTATGAGTGAAAGGCCTCCCTCTAGCCTCGTCTGATAATCACCTCAAGCAGAGAGAAAATGCACGGCAGCAACAATTCTGCATGACAGGTACAAGAGGACTTTTATTTAATTGCGAAGAAAAATCAGCAGGAGACTTTGGCTCTGCGTCTGACCCAGCCTTTGGTACATACAAGCTGTGTGTGGCCTTTTAAATGCAAGCAGCTTTAAGAGACATTATAAAACGGTGCCAGCGGTGGGGAATGTCAGAAGGAACTTTGAAACCCAGACTGCCACCAGCTTAAAGATAACTTGACAAACTATCTTCAGTGTAACAATTCTTGACAAGTGGAAATAGAATGACGATCAAATATGGATCTGTGCTGATGGACAGTCTACCGCTGGATGGATGAATGGACTGAGGAGCCGACGATGAGAAGAAAGGAGCGTCAGCGCAGGGCGCCGATGCGTATGTGGAACTGGGAGTCGCGGCTTGCAATTGAAGCGGATTTACATGGGACAGGAGAAGAGAGCCAATCTCTCTTTTTCGTTAATGGATGCTACAGCTTCTTGTTGCTTTCAAGCTTAGCTTGTAGCAGACGTGTGCACGTTGCAGCATGACGTCTTTGATCCACTGGTGAAAAGGACACTTTGATTCGCTCCTCTTTCATCTATAACTGCTTCAGACAACAAAGTGTATGCAGGAAAGTGGTTAAGATTGCACGATTGTCTCTGTGTCTCATGTGTTGTCTTGTAGTATTTTGTCATTTTTTTGTTAACTTTTCTTTTGATGGCGGCGCGGACACCCGCAGCGGCTCCTCTTGTTTTATGTTGAGAGGGAAGACATTTTGTTGTATCTATACAATGACAATAAAGGCGATTCTGATTCTGATTCTGGGACATGAGGAGTTTAATTCGACACAGGGGCACGTGATGGGTTTGAAGTCAGAACTCTCAAGTTTCTCCAGACCAAATTCAAGAATGCCTTTATGGACTTTGCTTTGTGCGCTGGGACACAATCTTATTTGTCAAACTGTTCCCACAAAAAAAAAAAAAAAACAGAACTGTACACAATGTATTGGTATTAATATTCAAAGGGAACAATTAGGTCCAAGCCAAGCCATGATTGATGAACCTTTTGAAGAATTGTGCCTTTCTCAATGGGAGAGTCATGCTTGGCTCCGCTCTGCGCCTCACTGTGTACTGTTTCACCCCAAAAAGAAATAAATAACTAAATATAAAGGAAAATTGAAATGATGAAAACGCAAAGACTACTTTGTTTATATATTAACACAACAGTCATTAAATTGCAGCGAACCTGACAGCTTTAGGCCTCTCTCCCCGACCTGAGTGTCATAGCCATGCGGCATCCTGAGGATGGCATCATGGATGCCTGCAAGACGAGCCACTTGGTAAACATCCTCCGGTGTGGCGTTGATGTTCCCGTACTGCAGGTTGTAGAAGATGGTGTTGTGGAACAGAACAGCATCCTGACAACAGAGAGGAGGGGAGAGGGGAGGGGAGGGGGAGGGGGAAGCAAGCTTCAGAGAGAATATCGTTTTTGCTGCAGTGACGGGAACTGAGTGCTGTAGATACAAAGACAAAGGTAGGAGGCAGAAAGAGTAGTATGCGAATGAAAAAAAACAAAAACAACGTACCATCTGTTCAGATTATCATGTGAGCAATTTGCAGGGAAAGCTAAATGAAATTTAACTCATTTCAACTGCTGTTGTTGAATATTAACACAGACACAAAAGAAATAAAACTGCATTTCAGTACTGAGCGTAAAACTTAAGTGCAGTGGATGTGGCGAAATCATGTTGTCTTTCTCGCATTGCATTGCAGACCTGCGGTACGACCCCTAAAGCCTTCCTCAAACTCTCAAGGCTGACGTCTCTGATGTTTTGCCCACCGATGTATATGTTCCCCCGCTGGGGCTCATAGAAGCGGAACAGCAGCCGCACTACTGTGCTTTTCCTGAAAGCAGAGATGGGGCCAAGCATCAGCAGCGGCATTCTTCCACTCCAGTGATGACAGTGGGCGGAGATTGTCAGCAAGTGCAATTGTGAGACGTCGCTAAAGGATTGAGCACCTATATTGCTGGAGACTTACCCGGAGCCGCTGCCACCAACTATGGCCACCTTCTTCCCGGCAGGTACCTCGAAGGTCACCCCATTCAGGACCTTCTGGCCTTCCAGGTATTCAAAATATACATCCTCAAAGCGAATTGTGGACTCTTGTGGCGTGATGCTTAAAGCTGGTGCGAGATTCTTCTCCTGTAGGCAAACCACAAAGTTGACTGATGGTGAAATGGAAAAAGATAAAAATACACAAAGCCGGGCATATTAGACAAATACCGTATTTTCCGGGCTATAAGTCGCAACTTTTTTCATAGTTTGGCCGGGGGTGCACATGATTATGTCATTTCACATGTTATTTTCACATTAAACCACAAGAAGGCGATCTCGGCCTTTGTTGATAAATCGACGAGGAGTCTGACGTAAGCAACGTAGAAGAGGAAGCGCCGCATCATCTACCTCCCGAGTTGGGGGAGTTGTTTAAAAGTGACACCAAGGATGAAGATTTCATTGGATTTAGTGATTTGGAGTGAAACTGATAGTTTGGTAAACTTGTTAGCATGTTCTTTAAGCTAGAGTTATCTGAATAACTCTTAACATGTTACATTGTTATTGACATTTCTAGGCATGTCAGTCATGTAACGTTAGTATACCGTACACTTATACAGCCTGTTCTCTATTTTATTTTAATTTTAAATTGCCTTTCAAGATGACATGTATGTTTTTGGTGTTGGATTTTATCAAATACATTTCCCCCAAAAATGCAACTTATACTCCAGTGCGACTTATATATGTTTTTTCCTTCTTAATTATGTATTTTTTGGCTGCTGCGACTTATTATCCGAAAAATACGGTAAACTTGATGCAAGGCGACTCCTTATAAAACTGGATAATGGCGGAGAAGAAAGAAAATCAGGAGAGGATTTAAGTGGTGCTGAATAACGAAAGACTGATTTTTCATCTTCACGCGGCCTGACTGATCAATACACATGAAAACCTACGGTACACAACGGGCTGAGCTCTCAGCATAGCGCTGAGATAAAGCCGAGGTCGGTAACCAATAAAGCGTTGTCCTGGCACAGAGACTGAAAGCCTCGTCTGCACAAACTAATAGCAAGATAATCACCCAAAAGCCTGTAGCTCAGGCAAAGAGTATGCCACTCATCATGGCATCTTTTAAGTTGAAAAGCCTTCCCAAAAGTCAGGCCTGTTGGTAGCTAGTTTGTCAATACAACATGAAAGGCAGCACAATCCCACTCTGCAAATGAATACAAACAACTCGGCAGTCCATTAGAAGAGACAGTTTAGAACTTCACCCCACCCACATGCAGAAAAGGCACAACAATTTATTTGGCGGAGTAGTTAAAGGGGTGGGCTGGATTATGTTAAGTACATAATGCAAATGTTGAAAAGAATGCATAATGTGTTCAGTCAATAGCGGCCTGCTGGGCTGTGCCATTCTCTGGGGAATCACAAATGGGAGCAGGACTGATGGGTGAAAAAAATAAGAAACCTTATTACTGCTGCAATTAAAGGCCGGGCACCCAATAGCGCTCAGAGTGCTCGGGAGCGAGCACACACACGCACACACATTTACACTTATGGACTCTTCTAGCGCAAGATGGGCTGTCAGGACGTTTCATAAAAATAACTGACTGCCACTTCGACAGGAGAAACAAACGGCATGTCTTTTCAAATCAAATCTGCATTGACAGTGTTTCAAATAGTAAACATCCGACTATGTATTTTAAGTGTACCCGAAACGTGCCAGAGTTGCTGAAAGGTAAGCAGGAAAAAAGAGTCTGCTGGCTCTTTCCAGCTTTTCTGAGTGAGATCTGAAACGAAGTATTTCCGAAGAACTTTCAAAACCATTGCCCAAGTTTACCCGGCAACTTTCAACTGTGCTTACTTGTGTATTGGACAAAAAGTTTGTCAGACAAAAGTATCATTTTATCTACCACATTAAAAGGAGAAGAAACTATTAATGCAGCTAGTAATAATTTACGATTCTCCTTACAATTACAATTAATCATAGGATATCATAGCAGTAGATAACTGCTCAAAGAGGCAATATTAAAAACAGCAACTTTACAAAATTGAGGTGGCACAGTGGTTCGCACATTCATCTCACATTTCTAAGCTTGAGACTTCAAATCCAGGCTCTGGCTTTGCTGGGTGGAGTTTGCATGATTTTGAAAGGTTTTTTTTTCTTTTCATCACATATCTCCAGGCTTTTACATACAGTGTTAGGTTTCATTGCATTCAAGCAGGAGACCTTGTCAGAATTAAAAAAAAAAAAAAAAAAGGAAACACACAAAATGCTCTTGTGAATGGACTCGGCTCGGTGAAGAAATTAATGTCAAGCTGCCACTGAAGTTACCTTGATCTTGGTGTCAATACTGAGCAGTGTGAAAAGCGTGTTCATGTCTATAAGAGCCTGCCGTGTCTCTCTGTACACTGTGCCCAGGAAGTTGAGAGGCAGGGACAGCTGGAAGAGCAGGCCGTTCACCATCACCAAGTCGCCCACTGTCATTGTACCTACACATCAAACATATCATGGATGCATACAATGCTAATCTTCTGGTCATAATATCGTAAACACATGACTATTTTTTTTTTTTAACAAAAGCTTAGAAACGATTTGGTTTCATTTCATGCTTATTGCATTTGGTACCTGTCTTTTTGTATGTAATGTGGATAATAGTATAGGCACATTCAATTGTAAAGCATTTAGTACGGTCCATTACGGGGACTTTTGTTTTACTGTAAAATGTCAAGAGGGCGAAGAAGTGCAATGCAATAACGCCGAACAAATGATTTTATACTGCTTTTGTTTTTTTTGTTTTTTTAATTCTGTCCCCAACTGTCAGGAAGAATGGAGTCCCATCTTAACAAAACATGCTATTTCTCCCAACTGCAATGCAGGCGACTGCCAGATCTATGTCCCGCTAAGCAAAAAAGGACTGACAAATTACTCAAAAACGCATTTCAGTTTGGAGTCAGTCAGTGCTCCCTCAAGCATCTCTAGTTGGTCCAAAAAGGACGCTGCTTGCCTCCTGACCATAGGAGGGAACATAAAGCTCCAATTTTGGCTGCCCTTCACTGGGTTACTGCACATTTTAGAGATTCTTTTATTTGCTTTAAAATCTTTCAATGGAAATACCTCTCTGAGCTCCTCCACCCCGACGCACCCGCCCGGTGCCCCAGGTCAGTGGACCAGACGCCACTTGAGGTACTGAGGACTAAGCAGAGGCTCAGAGGGGATCAAGCGTTTTTCGTTGCCAGTCCCTCTCTTTGGAATGACATTAGGCAAGCCTCCCTCTTTTTTTCCCCCTTCTTAAAACTAATTTCAAAACACATTTTGATTCTATGGTGTTGACTTAGCACGAGACTCAGTATTGTTTTAAGATTTTGTGATGTTTAGTGTTTTTAAGTTATTCATTTATTGTTTTGACTGTCTTGTTTGGCACTCGGTGTGCAGCAAAATGTTTGTTTTGAAGTGCGCTATCGATAAAGTTGAGGTGAGTTGATTAAATGCTGGCACAAATCAGCCTCCATGTCAGGAACTTTTAACGAATGTCCAAAGAGAGGATTTAAATTTATTATTTACTTAAAATTGACAATCTAGCTAGTCACATTGTACCGTCACTTTTTCTTCACTCTAGAAGGTGAGTGAAGCAGTTTATCGGAAATGCAGATGTAACACATCCAGTAAACAATGTAAGCAAACATATGGTGATAGTTGTCGTGGCGTGACCCACCTGCCGCAATACCCTTGCTTGCCAGCAACATGATGCCGGTCAGGCCGACACTGAAGATGGCGCTCTGGCCAAAGTTGAGCATTGCTAGCGTGGATGTGGTTTTCAACGAGGACGATTCGTAGCTTTTCAGGAACCCATCGTACTTTTGAGCTTCATACTTCTCGTTGTTGAAGTACTGGAGTGAGAAACACAAAGAGATGTAAGAATGACTGAGAGAAAGTCCAGGGCTTTATGATGAAAAGAATGTGTATGGCGAGAGACAATGAAATATGGTTGGAGTTGGAGGGGTAGGAACCATTTCGGGGACCCCGCTTATGTTTTAGGTCTGGGTCTCGGTTGGCCAGGCCTCTGAAACACTTCATGTCTTTATCGTCATATCCTTAGCATTGAAATGAAAGTCGGTACGGTAACAGAAAAAAATTGATAGACAGTTAAACATTAAGCTTTTGCAAAGCCAAACATTCATCAATCATTTGCATGTTGTAGAACTACCGCATACAACTGTTTCTGTCAAACTCTGGATATACATCCATGGATGGCATTTTAGTGCCTCCCAACAAAGAACCTCTTAAGTGCCGAGTCACAAGAGCAGCGCTAATTTTGATTAAGACATACAGCTATCACTTCAGGGAAAAGCCTCATGAATCTGCTACAAGCACATTGCTTAAATGCACATTGCTTAAATGCAGTAACCATAACAAGCTCCCTCCTCCACGCCATCGCCAATTACCCACTAACTGACAAACATTGCATTTGTTTAGTCGCGCAAATGTTTTTCTGCTCAGGCAAAGTGGGCGACTTGCTTCTTTAGCTACCGACCACGTAGCTACGGACATGCCATACATTGGAATACAGGCAAAAGCAGGGGAATAGTGGGTGAGGGGGATGTAGCACATGAAGAACAAATAGAGGCAGCGCAAGGAACACACTATGTTCAGGTTCTCATCGAGCCCTTTGTGAAAAGTGGAACGGATTTCTGAGTGGGCGGAGATCTAATTACATATGCACTCACAGCTCAGAGTGATGCTAAATTCGGCCACATTGACACAGATGATACAAAAAAAACTGAACAAAATGTAAAAAGAAAACAGAATGTAAAATAAGAGCAAATGAAAATACCATAGGTGCCAAAATATATTTGGAGCAATGAACAGAAACCCTTTGAAGGATGCTGAAGAAGTGAACTCTGTGTGTGTGTGTGTGTGTGTGTGTGTGTGTGTGTGTGTAAAAATACAAATATAACAGAACAAGGCTTAGAATGGAGCAAGGTGCATCCACACAGAAAACTAAGTCTGAAGAAATTGCGACATTTCTCATCGAAATAATTCATTGGATTAAGTGTTTTTTAGTCCATAATTACACAATTTTATTTATTCATATATTTTATCGGGTCATAATAATTTTAATACCTAGGCATTTGGTAGTCTACTGGAACGTTAAAACCACATAGACCACAGTGCTGAAAGTGCTCTAATTAACTGTGTAAAGGTTCACACTAACTTAACAGCATTCTAGTAATCATTTAATGTGCATTACAGTGTGTATTGCTCTTATTCTTGAGTATTTACTTTCTATATAAAAAGCAACGTGTTCTTAACACTCTCCTGATGAATTTGTTTTGGATTCGCGAAAGGGGACAGGTTTCATTTTAACTTTTTTAATTTTTACGTGTATTCAAAAATGGAAATGGGGGTGTTGTTTCAAAACATAAATTTTGTTTGGAATGTTACAGTATTATCGCATGTAGCCTGACCAACCTCCATAAATGGACCGTGGATTCATTGAAAATATGTAGTGAAACTTTCTGATTTGTATCTAAAGACCGCTGCTTTAGATGTGTTAGTGGGGTGTAATTAAATCTAATCATTGAACAACTGCATCCAGATATGTCAAGTCAAGTCAAGTCAACTGTATTTATAGAGCACTTTCAAACAGCCATCGCCGCATACAAAGTGCTGTACATGGAGCAATTTAACATATACAATAAACAGTAAAACAAATCGGTAATAAAGACAGTAGAAAGCACCAAACAGTAAAGCCAAGAACAAATTTAAGTCATGCTGAGTCGAAAGCCAGAGAATACAAGTGAGTTTTGAAGAGGGTTTTGAAGATGGGCAGTGAGGAGGCTTGACGAATGTTCGGTGGGAGGTCATTCCAGAGAGAGGGACCAGCAACAGAAAAGGCTCGATCCCCTCTCAGCCTCAGTTTAGTTCTTGGTACTTCTAATAATGTCTGGTCCGCAGACCTGTGGCGCCGGGCAGGTGCGTAGGGGCGGATGAGCTCAGAGAGGTAAGGTGGCGTGAGATTATTTAGAGATTTGAAAACAAATAAGAGGATCTTGAAAATAACTCTGAAATGTATGGGGAGCCAGTGAAGGGATGCCAGAGTAGGAGTTATGTGCTCCCTCTTACGAGTACCAGTCAAGAGGCGAGCAGCGGCATCCTGGACCAGCTGAAGCCGCTTAATGGAGGACTGGGCGACTCCAAAGTAAAGGGCATTGCAGTAATCGAGCCGGGATGTGACAAAGGCGTGAATTACTGTCTCAAAGTGTTCATGAGAGAGGAGAGGTTTTATTTTGGCCAGCTGTCTAAGGTGAAAGAAGCTGGATTTAACAACGGCACCAATTTGCCGATCAAATTTGAAATCGCTGTCCAGTTTAAGGCCCAAGTTTGAGACTGTTGACTTAAGATAAGGAGACAGGGGGCCCAAGTCTACAGGATGGGATGTACAAGGGCCACTGGGACCAAATAGTATCACCTCTGTCTGATGGATTATATTGACGTGTTGGGCAGTCATTGAGATAAATCATGTGAATGTGAATGGAGAACCCCTCAATTGATCTCAGCCAAGCTACTCCTTGGTGTCTTTGCATTCCACTTGGATAAAATGTGAGCGTGTGCATTCATGGAACAGTTGAGATGATTTTTTTCCCAAACTCTGTGAAGAAGGTCAATTGCCTACAGTCGTACATGGATGTCGTACCAACAATTAAAAAGAATTGAATAAATCATTAAACCCCCCGGCCCCCTTTTTTGACTGCCCCCCCCAAAAATGCATGAGTGCAACTGTATATCTATGCTATACACAGGACAGCACTGTGCCACATATTGAAAAGTTTTAACAAATGTAAACAAAACGTTAACTTCATGATCCAGTGTCGAGTTTAATAATAGCATGTGGTATGTAAAATATGTGTAAAAGATAAAAGACAGAGGAGAAAGCGTGTGAAATTGGTTCTACCAAGGAAACACATGGTTCCTGACTCAAGTAAGCAAAAGCAAAAGACAGACGGGAAAGAAAAATGAAAGGAGGAGGGGTGCAATGAGGACGAACTGAAAATAGGGTTGAGCTGTGGGAAGGCGTGTGTGTTTATGTGATCTCACCTTAACAGTCTCATAGTTGAGGAGAGAGTCGATAGCTGCATTGCCTGCTTCGTTGTCTGCTTTGTTCATTTCTACGCGGAAACGAGTCCTGTGCACCGAAACAAATGGGAGGCTTTGCCTTTTTATCTGATACAGTATTTGGTTACAGTAATAAGTCCATAAATTCAGTGTACAACATGTTATAAATCGGCACATTGAAGTATGGACATGCTAAAGGTTACCTCCACTGCGTCATGAGAATGGTGAAAAGGGTGTATGTGGATAAGGTACCCAAAGCCACGGCCGTGAATTGTCCGCCACACTTGTAGAACTGCACAGGACAAAAGCAGGTAGATTAAAAAACATTGTTCATCATTCGCAACTTAACAGCCCCATGAAACAAAGTCAAGCGAGCACATCAGACCACCATGCTCCAGTGCTTGCGTCAAAAGCGAGTTTGTGGCCACTTCACTATGAAATAGGGTGTTACAAATGAAGGGAAAAAGACAAGAACTAATCGTGCTAATGCTTTAGCTATGTGGGCAATGAAGTCTGTCCTCATTACATCCAATCTGACATTATGGTGCAGGGTGGAATAATAAGGTAAAGCTATAGAGGAGCAGGTCTTTTAGTGCCAGTGTGTGTGTGTGTGTGTGTGTGTGTGTGTGTGTGTGTGTGTGTGGTTGAGGGGTGGGGGGGGGGGGCAGGAATTCACTACAGGAGGACATTAAGTTGCAACAAAGCTTCACAATTTTACATCGATGCTAATGGGCTCAGAGTTGCCCACCCAAAGAAAACTGGCATTTGTCTAATGAAAATGAGACATCTTGGAATTAATATCCTGACGTTCTGCTGTGAAGTGTGCCTCGGCGATGAAAGGTGCTAGGTATTGGGATAATAACAGGTCCACACAAAGAACGAACACCGTGAGCCGCTTTTGCAGAGAATTTGATATAGGCTATCAAACACGATGAGA